>JAPYYV010004869.1:0-24355 GCA_030522625.1 Copidosoma aretas
GGGAACAACAGTACGTGATGAAAACTCTTGCTTGTTGATTAAAAACTAATGTTATTACGGCATAAATGTAACATACGACGTCTATACTTGACAACGTGTATGGTAAGATATGGCAGAAAAGCTTATATTTTTCCTAGTAGGAGGCTTTTATGTGCGAAATTGAGATTGGGACAGGGTACGGAGGTGACATTTTGACGTCAATTTTTTAATTTTTTTATCATTGAGTCAATCTATCAGCTTGAAATTTTTTTCCAAGAAAGTTTAAGACTTTTTACATAATTTCACGCAATTAGAATATCCAGTTTTAGTTTCATGTAATAGCATGAGCTCTGGACCCAAAGTGAGCCACTTACGGTAGAATCACTCATGTATATATATATAGAGAGAGAGAGATAGAGAGAGAGAGAGATAGAGAGAGAGAGAGAGCGAGAAAGGGGGGGTGGAGGGCGTCAAATTGGTCAGTTGCCCAGGGTTCCAGAATGTCTTAAGCCGCCCCTGAGGGAGATACTATTCCAACAACGGTATAGGAAAAATATCATATAGCTTTTTGCATAAGGTATAGCCCACCATAATTCTTACGGAGGGCGTTACCTTCTTTTCATGTATGCAAATGAGTTCTGTTAAATCTCAGGGAAAAAGCAAGATAATTTAAAGGGATTATGTCTTTCTAAGAATAGCTAGCAACATATAGCTAAAAAAATAACTTTAATTATTTATATTTCGGCCTATTTGTAGTGAAATCTTGTCCAAAACATTATTTTCTGAAGAAAAAATTACTAAATACGCCAATTAATCCATAAATACCCAAGGTACTGTTTTTGTTTTTGAAGGTTATGTTATTATAAAATCCTCCAAAATGGTTTTTGCACATCTGCGAATTCCTCAGAATTGTGCGATTTTTCCGTAATTTTCATCTCGATTTAATTAAGTTATGGGCGGAATATGAGGCTTATTTAGGTTATAATTTTTGTATTGACTAAATTTTCTATTTATGAGTGTAATTTTCGCTACCTCCTTAGGAACCCATGAAAATTATTGGTCTTGTTTTTTCTTGCTTCTATTTAAAGATTAAATAATTTTTCTCATTTTCTAAATACAAATAAATCATTTCGTTGTGTCATTTTCATGACAAAAATTTATGAAACTCAGGTCAATTTATATACAGAAAATCCGCAAAAATACAAGAAAATATATTTTTAAGCAGCTTCAGCTTGTACTCAGCATTAATTTGATCAAAAAATGTTTGAAAAGCTTGCAACAAGACTTGGTAGAGCAGCTCTCTTAAACTCATGGGAGAGCCGCTCTCTTATGTTCTTGGGAGGAGGCTTAGTCTCCTGAAACGGAAGAGCTGGCATACCAAGTACTCGGGAGGGCCGTCCTGCCATAATTAGCGCTGCCCCTCTCCCAAGGTTCTCTTCATGTTGCAGTATACAGCTGTCAATTTGTAATCAGCGCAATTCAATACATTTTGAGCTCGTATATTACTAATTTTAACTCCATACGAGTAATTATTCAAATTTTAAACGCTTGATGTTTATTGTAATGAGATGTTGTAAGAGTTTAAAAACATCTGACGTCCCAAATTTTTTCAGATACGTATGAATGCGTTTAATTACGTTAAGCTTCCTTTTGTTGTTCATAATTAAAATGAACATAAATTGCGTTTAATTTCATTCTTAAAAAGTATAACCTAAAAAAATTTAGTTTTATTGTTTTATCGAAAAACAAGATCAACCAAAATAATATTTCTTAAATATGTAATCCGTTTATTTTGTAAAAATGAAGATTAACTATTTCTTATTCTGGTTTTTCAGAAATGGAACAAGTCGAAACAAAATTTTCCTTTTTAAGAAAAGAAGGTGTGATGTTTCGTTTCGAATAAACAATATAAACTATGCATCTTTATTTGTCTTATCTATGAAAAACGAGACTCAACTGGGGGCTACCCAGTTTTGCAATATTTACACAAATTACAGTATTATAACTTGAAAGGTACATATTATCGGTAAGGCAGGTACCTGTTTCGGAAAAAAAGAGAATCAAACCCCCTCAAAGAAAATGGATATCCCGTACTTTTGTAGATTATACGCGGCGCAAGATGATTTGGGACGGAAAAGACAGAAACTTTTAGTAATCCCGTGAAGTGAGGAAACAGACGCTTATTAACAAGAAATCCTTCAGTAATTACGGATTGAGTTACCCGTGTTTATTTACCTTCATCATGAAGTTCATGATTCCACCATTGAACAGCATAAAAAATTTCATCTTTTGCTAAGTATTGCTTTCATTTTAGTAGCAACTTGAACATAATGTATCAAAGTTTTGTCGCACATTTTAAGTTGGGGCCTGGTTTGTATGCAGGCGCATTATAAGGCTTGAAAGTTGAAAAATCCAGATTGTAACTCAGAGACGGAAAGGACATTTTGACCCTTTTTCGCTCAATATGTCAATAAAAACGGATTATAATTCCATCTTGACTTTTTCATCAGTTATAACACCAAATTTTTTTGTACTATAATGCCTCGAAAAATTCAATTTTATTTTGGAATTCGAGTATCAACGCGTCATCTGGGCAAGTTAGCGCGAAATCAGTCAAATATATTTTCTGATTCCAGAAGTTTTGAATATCCTACTTATAACAAAATAAATCAATAATGTATTGTAACAAATCACAAACAGCTCAAATGTGTGTTTTTTTATACTATCATAATAGGCTAATGCCCATACCTTTTCGGAAAAAAAATATAGGCAAGGATCAGCTAAAAATGTGATAATGACTATAACTGAAAGAAAAAAATGTTTGCACAAGAAATAAAGGGAAAATGTGAAATAAGGATGCTATTACTGAGGGGTGCTATTACTTAGGATGCTATTACAAAAGTGTGGAATTCCTGTAAGGTCACCATTCCTCCATTATTTGCTAACATTTTAGTGGAGGACTTAGACATTAGGCCTTGGTTCATTTTATTGACGGGATTTCGTCCCGTGTCAAAATCATGTGACTTTAACACATAATAGAAATAAGTAATTTTCATTGGTAAGAATTACGTAAGAACGTTGCGAGACTGTATGACGTGACGTTATATCATATGTTATTATAACCTTGTATCGTAATGTTATAACATCACGTGCAAAAAAAAAGGAAATTGATTGAATTAAGGTTATAATGAATGAACCAATATTGTTACATATATAAATTAATTATTAATTTTTACATAAAACTTTTAATAACAAACGTCTTTATAATATCATACTTGAAGATAAATACTTCGAGTAAAATCTAGGAAGGATTAAAAAAAAATTATCTGAGCGTTCACCGAGAAAATCTTTGAGTCCACAACAATTGCAAGCAGTATGAAGTAATTATTAAAATGCTAATCCGATAAGTTTTTTGTTATTTACATTTTTTGTACTTTATTTAAACATATTTTTAGATTCATTGTTGTTTGCCTAGTTCTCACTGCCAACTTTGAAGAACTCCTGTGTTTTTCTACATTTTACAATATGATTATTAGTATACGGTGTAAAGATACTTTTTTTTTTAGATTTTTTGAAATAAGTCGCGATTTTAACAGTTTACTAGCTCCACAATATCAAGCGTTTGCTGATCGTCATCTCTGTTTAATCTCTTCCCGAAAATCGTTAGTACCTTTAATACTAACCCCATGATATTAAAACTTTGAAACTCTCTCAAACGATCTTTCAACGTGGTTACATTCGGATCACTTAATTTACTGTTAATCATGTATTTATTTTTTTCTTCGCTTATTCCGATCAATTTATCTGTGCTCCGTATTATTATTTCTTTGCTGTCACCCAGTATATTTAAATTATTTGCGTATCCTAGTATTTCAGTAGTCTTGTTTAGAGTTATTCCACTTTCATCTTCCTGAACATGTCGAATCACGTATTTTAAAACCAAATCAAACAATACCGGAGATAACAAGTCCCCTTGTTTTAACCCCTCGTGTATTCCAAATGGTTTGAAAAGTTTGTTCTCAGCACGAGACACCCCTCTGCTGTCGTGCATGCAAACGCGAATCAGAGCTAATAATGTTTTTGGAACCCCAAGAGAGACCAGGATATGGTACATTTTTTATTTGATAATTGAGTCATACGCTTTTTTAAAGTCTATAAACAGTTACCTGAATTCCTTTTTCGACACCCATTGTTTTTCTATTCTTTGTCTGATTGTGAATATATTGTCAATAGTTGATCTGTTACGACTAAACCCACATTAATTGTCTCCTATGATATCTTTCGCAAAAATGATTAATCTGTCCAAGAGGACATTATATAAAACTTTATAGCAGGTCTAAGGTAATGAAATACCCCTATAGTTGTTACAAACCATCCTGTCCACTTTCTTAAAAAACGGAATTACGACTGATTTGGTCCATTCCCTGGGCATTCATTCCTCTTAGACCAGGAAAAGGAGTGTATTGGCGAAAAAAAAGTGCGGGATTTAGTTTGTTGACGGATTTAGGAGCCTTAGATAGTCAGCATTAGACGTACATAGATTTGGACAACTGAATTTATTTAGAAGATCTTTTTATAGAGTACTTAAGGTGGAAAACGTGGTTTTTTGGTTATAGTTTCTTTCCTGTTCATTGTACTCCAAAGTGCCTGTAAACAAAGTTGTAGCAATTCCAAGGACCTTTAAAATGAGCCGTGTTGGTTTAAAAATGGTTTTATAGTTTACTTGCACATTGCAAAAAACCAATAAAATAGCGGTTTTTAAATTTGTTTATTATTCATAAACAATTAATCCCAATTGTCTAAAATTGCTCTTCAATTGTAGCTCTTGTACGGTAAAATAAGTCCTCCAAAAATTAAATCTGTACGTTCAACCGTTTTTGCTTGATTGCAATTGTTTGATAAAAAAGTGGTTATTTGTAAATTAATTATCAGGGCTCGAGGCCATCCTACAGCGTCAAACGGGTGCCCACTTGGTTCGTAAAGAGTTGTACTTTACATTTCTCATTTACAGTTTTTCAATTTTTGCAATTGTTTAATGGTAAAATAATCTGCAAAAAAACCGCTTGATTGCAAATTGAATATTAGCAACAATTTAAGTGCAATCTCTACCGGAATTTTTGTCGAAAAGCTTGATTTTTTTCCTTGATTAAAAAAAAAAATTAATGTTCTACGACCCTGAGGAGCCAAGATAATTTTTTTTTTTTTTTTTATTTAATTCTCACGGCTTTGTTAATTTACGTGGGCAATTGGTTTTTGGATATGTTATTTTCAATTACCTATATTTTATGGAAAAAAATATTTGATTGTTATCGACTGCTGTTCTCTTTTGCAAAAGTGATTCAGAAGTGAGGGTTCGTATTGTGGTGGCCGTCCCGACCGAGCTTCAGGGGAGCCCCCGCCCCCGGCTCTGCCAGCTTCACGCGCGCAATCTGATTACGCGCGCTCAATACTGCCTGCGGTTGAAAAATCATCAATATCTCGGCTTCCCTGGGTCGTAGAACAACCTTTTTTTTCAAACTGGGGTAGCTCGAGCAGATAAATCGTTTGGCGTACTTTATTAAACTTTTTGAGATTGTTTATTGGCGAAAAAAATCACATTCCCAAAGATTGTTGTCCAACATGCATCTACGGTGCGTTTCTACAGATACACCTCAACTTCTTCTTGACTTACCTTTTTACTTGGAGACTTATACTAAACAATGAAGTGATTATTATAATAATGATAATGATAATCAATAGTTTGCTTATAAAATTGCTATTTTCCGATTTATATTTCTGAAGTTTTTTAAAGCAACTATTGCATAACAGCAAAATATCGTATGATAAGCTTAGTGCGACTGCTGCGACAAGAAATATAAGTATTTCAATGCACAAACAAGTATTTGTTATTAGCACGAAATCAGTAGCGTACATTTTGATGCGTACGAACTGTAGAATAATGCGGGGGGAACGACGGTACGTCTACACGGAGAGAACTCTGGCTTTACGGTAGTATAAGCCTCTTAGTACTATATTGATATACACCAGCGCACACTACAGTAGGCTCCATAGACTCTAAAGTAGGATCGTAATACACTACGTTTGCTTGGGACCATACTAATTTGGTATGGCTCATGAGCAAATGTGGTATGCGCTGGTGTATACCAATATAGTACGTGGAGGCTTATACTACCGTAGCACCAGAGTTCTCTCCGTGTAGACGTAGCGTCGTTCCCCCCGCATTATTCTAGAGTTTGTACGCATCAAAATGTATGCTACCGATCTCGTGCTAATAACAAATACTTGTTTGTGCATTCAAATATTTATATTTCTTGTCACAGCAGTCGCACTAAACTTATCATACGATATTTTACTGTTATGGAATAGTTGCTTTAAAAAACTTTAGAAAAATAAATCGGAAAATAACAATTTTACAAGCAAACTATTGATTATCATTATCATTATTATGATAATCACTTTATTGTTTAGTATTAGTCTCCAAGTGAAAAGGTAAGTCAAGAAAAAGTTGAGGTGTATCTGTAGAAACGCGCCGTAGATGCACTTTTTTTCAAACAGGGGTCTGAACGTCTTTTTTTCCTGGTCTATAAATACAATCATTTCTAATACAGTTAAATCTTTATATTCACGGCCATTACTCAATATTTTTAAATTACAGATGATTATGCGCTTAATAGACAAAGGTTTTTCAAAATTATTATTAAATATTGCAAATAGGCAGATACATTTTTTCAATATCCCTAAAAATTGGATAACTGACGCATGTTAAAAAAAATTCGGAAATTTTTCAAAATCCGAGAAAGAATAGCGCAATAATAACAATTTATTATGAATACACTTTTTTTTTTAAATATACGATTTTGAATAATATAGAAAGAAATATTGTAACTTATTATAGTTTAGACAAGGCTACTTACGAAGGTGTTAATGAATCAAAAGATAATATTTATATGACTTTTCTGACATAGTCGTTGAATAATATTCAAGAGGTCCTCTAACACATAAATTCAAATTTAAAAAAGAAGTACAGCATACAGTATATGTTGCATACCGATATGGATGCGCCCCACCACCTCAGATAGGGAGGCATAACCATGACGAGAGAGAGTAAGAGAAATTCTTGAATTGGGAAACAGTGGTAGAGGATCGAAAGAAGTTTTGGGATTCTTAAGACTGGCAGACGTACCTCCAAGTTACCGTGCTAATCTTGATTATTTCCTTGGTCTTAAGTAATAATTAAAGGAGTTAATTGTACGCACTATGTACTTATTTCGCGTCCACGATTGGGAAGCACACAGCGTAGTACCGCGAGATAAAAAGTATGTGTAAAGATAAAAATTTTTTTTTTAATTCAGACAAGTAAAGAAAAAAGGGACAATGCAAAGCCAAATCAGCGAGAGACTTCTAGGGCAATAAAGAGACAAACGGAACACCAGAGATCGGACTTCAACGCCTGTCACAAGTTGACAAAAGCGATGCTGAAACAGATCGACATTCAGAGGAGAAAAAGTGTCGTCTAGTACAGTCCCATTAGCAATTTAAATAGCGACTACCTGATAAATATGGTAAGATACAAAAATTTTACGTATAAATATATCTATAAATATATATATCTTAATATAAATATATAGTTGTGAGAATTGTGTTTTTCTCCGTCTCCCCTCCCCCTTAAATAAAGTGGCTAATTCGTTTGATTTTCACGTGTTTTATTACGATTGCTACATGATACCTATCCCCTCCTTAGCCCCCCCCCCCCCCCCCCCCCCCCCCCCTGTTTTCTCCCCTGTTTTTTTTGGGGTTTTTTTTTTTTTTTTTAAAAACACCCCCCCCCCCCCCCACCCCCCCCCCCCCCCCCCGGCAGGGACTTAGTATTTTATTCATGTTGGAGAAGACTCCATTACCCCGAGCCCCCTCCGTTACCCTCATCTCACCACCTCACACTAGGGCTTAGTATTTTTGGATCTTTAAAGAGACCTCCTTACCTCCTTCTCCTAACACCGCCGCCTTTTTATATCTGAAGAGATCCTCCTCACTGTCCCTCGTCCCCTCCTTATCCCTCTTTAAGGACTTAAAAATTTTACACCTTACGTATTTACTGACACTTTTTTACCCTCTTGATTTACACTGCATCTATTTGGTTTTCACATGATTTGCATCATCGTCATTCGACTCTCTACGTCTTTACACACTTACTACCTTTTAAACTAGCTTGTTTTCTGTGTGTGTTGATGTAATAAACTATTATTCATCATTCATTAGCTTCTATCTGCCCTCCACGTACCTCCACCTACCGTACATGGAATTTTTTTATGATTGCAATGTATATGTATATATATCTTACTATATATATAGTGATAAGGACTACGAATCTTCGGCATCCCCTCACCACCAACCCCTCGCCACCCCCCGCCCTCCGGTCCCCCTTAAGAAATCGATTGTTTCCTCCGTAATTTTACATAAAAATCATTTTTGCAATTTTTCGTTGGCCCTCCTCAGCACACCCTTACCACGACCCCCATCACCCCCCTCGCCCCCCTTTAGAACTAAGAATTTTAAGATTTTGTCGACCCCCTCAAAGACATAGATATTTTTCAGGATCTGTCGCCCCCCCCCCCCCCAAAAAAAAACTTTGAAAATTTTCAAACTTTGACATTTTTTGTCGACCACCCCCACTACCCTCAAAAACTTAGAAATTTAGACCCTATACTTATTTTTATAGACAAAAATGGCCAAAGTCACTCGAAAGACATTATATATCCGAATTCAGCCGAAAACAAACGAATAATTCCGATTACAGACGAATTACCTCACGATAGCCCTCTAACATAGTCGAATATTGCAAAAAACAATCGAAGGCAGCCGAAGCCGATCCTTTACATCCACTTGGGATTTTTTATTATTCCCACACAACTAATTTATTAAATAGACAGATGCAAAACAATAGAACGGACCGTTAATGACAAGAGTTATGAAAAATAATGGCAGAACCAAATGCTCTAGCTCAATACGAAATAAAAATATGATACATCTTAAGTACCAAAAACCAAAGACCTAAATACACTCGCACGCTTATAAAGTAAAGGTACGTATTATGGGCCAGTAACTCGACGACGTTTTATTAATTAATCAATTGTGAAAAAGAAAAAAACAATTATTATTAATGTTTTGGCACCATTTGAAACGCTAGACTCTAAAGAACGAATTCCTACAGCAAAAATGATAAAAAAGAGTTCACGAAAAAATTTAGTAAAATAAAAAGCCGTGTCATTTTTTTGTACATATTATCAGCCTAATGTTTTTACTTTTTCCACATGTATGTCCATATTATGAGCCACGCAAAGAATTACTTATGCACATTGCAAAAAAATTATGTATGGTAAATATTATATATTTTAACAATGTTAAAGTAAAAAAATTTTTATTTGTGAATAAGAAATACTTTATTTCTAAGCATAAATTATTTTTTTTATACAAAGAGCGATTTGAGTTATTTTAAACTTAGGCAAAATTATCAAGATTTCTTTGGCTCGGTTTTACATCTGTCAACATTTAATTTCTTTAGTCTATCGTCAAGAGCTTTTGTCGTTTCTTTGGCTTCTTTCACTCCCTTCTTTTTTTCACCCAACAATTGTTTCCTTTCTGCTGGACGCATCTTCTTTTCTTGTGCTTTCAGTTTCTTTTGTTTTTTCTGATTTTCTTCTTGAATACACAAGTCTCAAAACTCATTTGACGTTACGACTGCTATCATCTTAGGCTTTTTAGATTTTTCAAGATTTTTCTTTTTTTTTAGGTAATATTGGTGGGTAGTGAGAAACAATCATAGGTGTATTTACCTTTGGAAGTACCTGTAAGTAAATAAAAATATTGCAAGAAAATCGGATAATTTTAGAGTACAAGAAATATAGAAGAAAAAATAATGCTTGGACAAGCCTTGATAATTTTCTTTTTTGATTTTAATGGGTTCCTGTTTGAGATTCATAATTTTTTTATTGATGGAAGATAATTCTTATCTTGACTAACAGTTGGCGTAGTGCTGTTAAGCAATAAGGTTAAGCCAAAATAATATAACTAGATGAAGAAACGTAAAATTCATCTTTTGATCATAAATATAAAAATATATATATTTACTGTAAGTACAATTTAAAATTATTTCTTCATTAATTTTATTTGAATTATTGGTCGAGCCACTCGATTGATTCACATTATTATTTTGTTCTTTAAAAGAATCAACATACTCCATTTCAACATCATTTGATATGGTAAAACTGCCACCATACTCCAAATTATTTACTGTATCATCATCATCAATCACAGGTACTCGTGCCATCTATGAATCTTTTATCTTATCCTAAATTATCTTACTGTAACTAATTATGGAAAAAAACCATGTGTGATGTTTCTGTCACCGGTGCAAGTGGAATTTCTGGATCGATGAGAACTAACTCCATGCTTGAAGATTCATTAGTCGAAAAATTGCCTAAATGACACCTCAAACTCTTACTCTTGCAAAAAAATTAAACATAACTATATTTTAAAATTTTTTCATTTTTTTCGAAAGTAAGTAAAAAAAATCGAATTCTAGCTAAAAATTTTGTTGCATAAAAAGTTTATCAAAGTGAATGATAAAAATAAAACTGTTTGAAACAAATTTAAAAAAAAATATAAAACAATAAATAAATAAATATTTGTTAAAAAGTGTAAATACGGTTCAAGTACAATATTTGATTCTATCGCCAATATATATATATATATATATATATATATATATATATTAATAAAAAAAGTGTAAAAATAAACTTGTTATAACCACTGTTGTTCTACTATGTTATGAAGTAAAGAAGGTACCAAGATTTTCTTCTGACTGCGTAGAAGAAACTCTTTATCATCTTTTACAATTTTGTTTGAATTAACATTCATATCTTCTTTTAGTCTTATCCAATACTCAAACGAACTATCGAATTTTATATCACTATTCCATATTTTACTTGACTCAGATACTTTAAAATCGTTTTGTAATTGTTGATCGAGAGATTTTTCAAATTCTTCCAACAATCCACTACCTACTTAATGAAGAGCTATTTCTGGTTTTTTATGGCTTTCTTTTTCTTTATTGATGAATAAATCATAATTTATATCGTTTTCGTTAAAAGGACATAATCTAGAGTACTTAAAGCCACTTCGAACAATTAAAGCTTCATCTCTCATATTCTCAAGTGTCACTTTGATAACAATCGGACCATGTTCTTTTCTCAGACGACTTATATTATTATCCGTTTACTACTTGTCGACAGGTTTTGACCAGCTTACTTTGGAAGGTGCGAAGAAAGACACATCTAACGGCTGAGATATGTGGGTTAAGTAAGGAAACAACATAATAATTTTAATACTGCGATCTACACAGAATCTTATTAGTGGTATAGAAGCATGGGATGAATTACCATTAAGAAAATCACTATGGGGACCTCAAGCTCATTTACAACTGCCCAAGGATAAAATACATTTGTTATTTATTCATAAAAAGTCTTAGTGGTCTTCAAACCACTTTCAAAGTTTCCCGAGCCACAATCATGCGGACAATTTATTAAGACGTTCTCTAGAATAGCATCTTTATATTTGTACATTACCGTAGGAGAGGCACAAGTGCCCTCAGCATTGAACATAAACATGGTAGTAAAGCTTTACTTTCTCGTAACGATTAACTTGCTTATACACTTTTTTGATCCCACTGTGGTGATGACTTTTTTTGCTTTTGGACACAACTCAACAATCGTTTCATCACAATTTAAAACTTAAAAAAGCTTTAAGATGAGCAAGTTTTTACTTTCCAAAAACGACCAGACTCCTGAAAACTATTCCCTCAAATGCTCTTCAGCTACCCCTGCCCGTGCCTTGATTAAATTTTGAGCCATCCTTATTGTAAGTACTGGGTGACATTTGAAAAAACCTCCCGTTCATTGTCGTCCAGGTCTTTCATTGGTGAACTTAATCTTTAAATTTGATAATTTTACATACTATTTCACAAGATATAAAATATATTATTTGTTTGGAGGGTTCGCTCTCTCAGCCTACTAACATACGATTATGTTAGTATGTAAAATCAAGTACAGTAGTGTACGATCCTTTAGAAAATTCTAGAACAAATGGAAACTTTAAAGTTTTTTTAGTTGCAAATTCCATTGTTCGTGAACTATCCAGCGGATCAAGTAAAGTTTAGGACTTCTACTTATACATAACGATAACAATGTTTTGATGAACGTCAAGTATTTATCAGTGAGTCTACAGTTTGTACTATTACTGTATAGTTGTCTGTCAAGCGTGGCTGACCCAATGTCAACGTCTTTATTTGCTTGTCATTTACGCATTTCTTACTCTAAAAATTTGTGGACATGCGATCCGAGTATTACTCTTTTGATTCGTGTAAATTTTATTATTAAAAACTGTGGTAAATTTCATAGGAATGGAAAAAATATACAAAGACATATTTCAACACAAAAAAAGGTTTTTGATCAAAAAATAATAGCACCATCATGAAGAGCAGGTCAAAATCTATCGATTTTTATTTTTTTTGATTACTTTCTTAGATTTTTCCCAGTCTATACGAGCGAGTTGAACACAGTGTATTTGAGCGAAAAATGCGCCGCACGGGTGAGGTAGCCCGATCTCGCTGGACGCGCCCATATACGGAAGCTGGAGGCGAGCAAGGTAGGCATAGATTTGGGAATAAAAATGGAAAGAAAAAAGGGAAAAAATAGATTTAGACTTACAAATATTATGTTAGGTTTAAATGCAAAAATACAAGGATATATATGTCAAATGAAGGCGTAAAGAGTTAGCCTAGAAATAGGCATAAGAAAAAGGGAATAAATTTTCTTTTTGCACACAACAAAAATGGACAAAAGCAGGTGGCCTTATTTATGACTAATCTAAGAATTAACGGACTTAATTAAGAAGAATAATAAAAAATAGGCAAAGTGTTATAGTATAAGAGGAAGTTGAGGAGTGGCAAACGATAGGATGTATAAAAAGAGCTACAAAGGCAAATAAACTTGATAAAATAAAAGATAATTTTACAAAGAAAAGGACAAGTTTCGTCAATCAGCAAATACAGAAAAACTATATGGTAATTAACAACTCTATGATCCGTAAAATGTTAAAAAAATAGAAAAAAGCAGAGAGAGACAAATAAAGCAAAAAGAAAAAGATACAGGTATGTTTAGAAGATTGCAAGTGATAGACTGTTGGATCTGCAATGAAAAAAAAAAATATGTATACAGCACACATTGCTATGTTAAGAGGAAAAAAAACAACAAATAAAATTATAATATTTGATAAATCAGTAAACACATTTCATATATTGACTATGTTCGTTCGAATTATTAGCAAATTTATTTGAGATCGCTTTGGTTATCTATGTTTTCATGCATATATGTGTATTAGAAAATAAACTTTCGTATTTATCATTTAGACATAAGAACAAAAATATTGAAAAATGAGGTTTGGCGTGCGGAGCGCGCAGGAAGCGAAGCCCCACTAGTATATATATATATATATCTTACTATATATATATCGTCATAAGTACGAAATTATTTCGGCCTCCCTCACCCCCCCTCTACCCCCTTTCAATTCACGGGTGAATTCGTTATATTATTACGTGATTTGCATGATCGTCATTTGTTTGTAGCCCCCCCCCCCTCACCCCCTCCTCGCCCTTCTCTCCGCCCCCCTAAAAAATTCGATCGTTTTTTCCGTGATTCCACGTGAAAAATCGTTTTTCTAATCTTTTAGTACCCCCCTCCGCCCCCTCACTGCCTTCTGACCCCCCTTACCACCCCTCCAGAACTTAGAAAATTTTCAGGTTTTGACCAGTCCCCCTTGAAAGCTTATAAATTGTTCACACTCAAACTATAATCCCTTATCTTAAACATAAAAATTTATCATTTATTATTATGTAGTCAAGCAGATGAATAATTTTATTTTGATGAATCTCTAAACAATTATCATACAATATAAAATAATGTATAAGTTTAAAAATTTGAGTAATTATTATTTAAATGATTTTTCCACTCCACCTTGTGGTAATCATTCGGAAGGGCTTTTTTACACTGGCTTCCCCATTTGTCTTGGTAGCATAAGCATTATACTAGCTTAAAGTAACTTAAGTTATTGTACGACAAACGTTACTTTATAGCTTTTTTATACCACTTTCATGATACCAAGATAAGTAGGCCTACTCCACTTTTTAATCCTGATATAAATTCAAAAAAATTTGAACTGAATTTTATTGTAAAGAATAATAATTAATTATTAATCAAATATTTAATAACCGTCATTAAAAATTTCTTCCTAAACAATATTTTTAATACTATTATTATTATTTGAGTGCAATTGTACAAATATATTATTCGGATTTTTGCATCTGGACAATGCTAAATATAATTGACCATGAGAAAATAACGGCTTATTCAAGACCTATTTTATCAAAACTCTAACCTTGAGATTTATTTGTAGTCATTACAAATGCTCATATTATTAGAAACTGATTTCTGTACAAATCAAAAGGAAAAGAAGTATTGTTTTTAAAATAAAATGTTATTCTAGGTAAAAAAATTTTACTTCCAATTTTTTCACCTATAATAATTTCAACTTCATTGTTTTGTTTAAATAATTTGGTTATTTTTTATCGTTTGTTATTGCAATGTCTATCATTATTATTTAAATTTCTTATTAACATAACGATTGATTCTATTTTTATATTCAGTTCATGCGGGGGAAGACCTCCTTGAATGTTATTTAACACTTATATTGAAAAATTGTTATAAATATCATCATCAGATTTATCAACTCCTTTGTATGTTGCTTTGCCAATACTGTAATACGTTACTTCGTTTCCTTCTGTATAATTTAAAATTTTATTATTTAAAAAAATGGTGTATTGATTATTGGAAGTTAATAAAGCACTATTTATATTTAAATTTAAATGTTTTCGAACTGTTTTCGAGCAAACGTCTGTTGTTATCTAATTCTCTGAAATATTGAATTTTTTGATTATTCCGTTTCCAATATTTAACAACATGTTAGAAAAATTTTTATCAATTGATCGAATATTCGTGTTTGAATGAAAATTTTTGAATAATATCCATAAATATGATGATTTTATCGTTTCTTTGATTATTATGCTTCGGTATCATTGACGCTTCGTCCCATATAATTATATCAACTTCTCTTAATTTTTTTCGAACCAAATCAAATTTAAAAAATGAACTTTTAATATTAATTAAATCCAACAGTAATTTGAAAGTTATATGTCTTGTCAAACCTTTCGAAAGCAGAATTGACGCAATACCTGTCCACACCATGGATATAATTATTTGTTTTTTTGAAATAAAATAATAAATTATAGTTTTGTTCAAAAATGTTTTTTTAGATCATACTGGACCACCAATAAAACAAATCTTATAACTTCCATAACATATACATCTAAAAATATAGTTTTGTGCTTCATTCAATGTAGGATACAAATCAATAAACATTTTTTTACTGTATTTAATTTCTTTACAATCGTTTTCCACATCTAAAATAAAATTTTCTGGAATAGGTTGATAGAAGTTTTTACAAGACTTATTTTCTGTTTCAAAAATTCCGTTTATATGTAAAAGGGCTTCATTTATTTTATTTTCAACGAAATCTTCGGTAAATTTTAATTCATATTATCTCCATATATCATCACCTTGAATATTTTCTGCAAGTAAAAACAATGCAAAAAATTTTCCTAATTGATTTTGTAGCATAATAACCCTTGTTTCTTCAAAAATGTTTAAAATTTCTAAATCATGTTCAATAAGACCCATACTTATTGCTGTTTTTTTGAAACTACTGTATAATATTCCTTTGTATGTTTTTAAACCTTTAAATAAAGTACAAACTTTTTATTAAATATTAATTTTAGATAAAATCTTTCTTGGTCTTTTAGAGAAATAACATTTAATCTACCGATTGCATTATGTTTCCTAGAACGTCGTCGTTGTTCCCATTGTTATTTGCTTTATTAAAAATATAAGACTCAGTAAGTTTTACTAACTTTATATTTTTAGCAAAATCATCTATTTTTTTAATTCAAGCCATTCTATTAGTTGAGTTTTATAAACATCTACAGATTCAGAAATTTTTTTTTCTTCAAATACTATTTTTTGTTTATTTTCAAGATAAATGGGCAAATTAACTACGCTATGGCTCCTACCGCAAATAGGATATTCTTGTTAGCGTCATGCTGCCTCCATTGGACCTAAATAGCGTGAATCAATATACTGTTTAATTTCATTGTAAACATTATTTTAAGCGTTTGATTTTCTTGTATTTTGCAAAATGCTCTATCGTTTCCTTTATGAATATCATTATATATGTATTTTATACTTTCTATTGATGCACAGTACTCACCCGTAAAATTCAACAAAACACTATATCCAACTCAAGTAAAAACCAAGCACCTAAGACTAAACAACCGAATAGATTTGCCCGCTCAGACTGTTTAATAATTAATAATTTATCTTGTAATTTAGAATTGAAGCAGTAGTCTATTGTGTTTCGGGATAATGTATATCACAACAATCGGACAGATTAGCCGAAAAGTTTCTGTTTACATAGTATATTAATATCTTGCTTTTTCTATACAGTTACACATAATTTTCTATTTTGTACCAATTAAGATGAAAATATCTGAAAAAATTTATAATTTACGCTATATATATATAGAATATACAAAATATATAAAATATGTAAATGACTTTATCAATGTCTATTTCAATTATTGAATGAAAAAATAATGAAAATACGATCATGTAAGTATGTAAATCAAATACAGTAATATTCAATCCTAAAAGAAATTTTTGAACAAATTGAAACTTTAATGTTTTTTAAGTTGCAAATCTCATTGTTGGTGAACTATCCAGCGGATCAAGTAAAGTTGTCTGTCAAGCGTGGCTGACCCAATGTCAACATCTATATTTGCTTGTCATTCACGCATTTCTTGCTCTCCTACTCTATTAGTATTCCTCTTTTTATTCGTGTGAATTTTAATTTTCAAAACTGTGGAAAATTCGACAGAAACGACAAAAAATTCAAAGACATATCTCAACACAAAGGAAGGTTTTTAAACAGAAAATAATAGCACAATCATGAAAAGCAGGTCAAAATCCATCGATTTTCATTATTTTATTGTGTTTTTTAGATTTTTCCTAATCCGTACGAGGGAGTTGAACACAGTGTGCTCGAGCAAAAAATGCGCTTCACACGCGAGCTGGCCCGATCCTGCTGTATGCTCTTATATATGGAAGCTGGAGGCGGGCAAGAAAGGCATGGATTTTGGAATGAGAAAGAAAAGAAAAAGGGGAACAAATAGATTCAGATTTACAAGTTTCATGTACGGTTTGAATGCAAACGTATCAGGATATACATGACAAATGAAGGCGTGAAGGGTTAGCCTAGAAATAGGCATAAGAAAATGGGAATAAATTTACTTTTTGCACATAGCAAACATATACAAGAGCAGGTGGCCTCAATATTGACTAATCTAAGAATTAATGGACCTAATAAAAAAAATAATACAAAATAGGCAAAAAAGATAAAGTTATGCATGAAAAAGTGGAGGATTGGAGAACGATAGGATTTATAAAAAGAAAAACGAAGAAAAATAGACTTGACAAAATCAAAGATAATTTTATGAAGGAAAAGAAGGCTTTTGTCAATTAGAAAATGTGAAAAAAATGTATGGTAATTGAGATTTCTATCATCTGTTAAATGTAAAAAAAAGAAAAAAGCAGAGAGAAAAAAAAGCAACAATAATAATATATAGGTGAGTTTAGAAGTTTTGAAGTAACAAACTATAGGATCAGCAAAAAAAAAAATACAAAGCTCACATTGCTATGTAAAGAGGAAAAAAAACATTACATGAAATATTAATAATATCAGTCAGAAATATAAGATTAATAGATAATGGAGAAATATGCTAGAGGAAGCTAATTTATATGAAAATGAAAGATATTTATGCAGGTAAATAAGTCACGACAGTACAGATTGCAAGTTCAAAAATATGTTAAGCGTTATAAATTATAATAATATGTAAATGTAAAAAGAAATTATAACAAGTTGTAGTATGTATAATCAATTACAAAAGTTACTAAATTGAAGATAATGTTAGTACTAATATAAAAGGATAACAATTTTGAATAGTTACGAAACAAACAAAGTAAATGTGGAAGTTTATAAAAATCTATATATGATATAAATAAAAAATAAAATAAACAATTTACATTTATAAATATAAAGAAAAAATTTCTAAATGATATATTATTATAAACTTATACCGATAATTAATTCTTAAATAACCAAAGATAACAAACGAAGGCTCATAACTATTTCTGTAATAATAATGATTGCGTAAATATAGTATTCATATACATAATAATCAGAATTAAACTTAAATATCAATTAAAGTCATTATTAGTGATAAATTATTAACAAATATTTGATAAATCAGTAAACTAATTTTATGTATTGACTATGTCTGTTCGAATTTTTAGCGAATTTTTATGAGATCACTTTGGTTATCTATGTTTGTACGCATATATGTGTATTAAAAATTAAACTTTTTTATTGATTTTTCAGACATGAGAATATACATATCAAAATTTGGGGGTAGGTGCGCGGAGTGCGCAGGGGGAGGGAAGCCCCACTAGTATATATATATATATATATATATATATCCTACTATATACATATAGTTGTAAGGACTGTAATATCCTCCACCCTCTTTTTCCTCCTAACCCTCCCTCGCCACCCCTTAAATCACGGGAGTTCTCTTTTGATTTTTGCGTGTTTTTGACGATCGTCACTTGTTACCTCGCCCCCTCTTGGCCCCACTCGGCCCCCCCTCGCCCCTCCTCGCCTACTTCTCTCAAATTCTTTTGTTTTCTCCGTGATTTGATGTAAAAAAAAATTTTTCCTTTTCGAATAGCCTACCTTAGGCCCCCCTTGTCCCCCTTACCCCCTCCCCCTCAGGGAATTAGCAAATTTTTCTGGATCTTACTATGTATGTATAGTTGTAAGGACTTTAATTTTCTCCGCCCCTTTATATTGTATTTTTTTACAATTCTCAATTGATATCTTCTATGACGTCCTCCCAAACTATGTTTTCAACAATGTTACTGTCGCTTGAATTGAATTGTATAAAAATATTATTAGGATTCTTGCATCTAGACAATGCTACATATAATTGACCATGAGAAAAAAGAGTTTATTAAAATAAAGACCGATTTTATCAAAACTTTGACCTTGAGATTTATTTATCGTCATTAAAAAAGCCAAAACAATAGAAAATTTTTTTTCTGTATGAAATAAAAGGTAAATAAGCGTTATTTCCAGAACATAATGTTAAACGTGGTGTAAAAACTTTATTTTTAATTTTTTCCCTTGTTATAATTTCTGCTTTAATATTAAATTTATATAATTTTGATATTTTTAATATTGTACTATTACAAGTCCATTATTAATGCTCAAATTTCTTTTTAACATCACTACTGCTGCGATTTTAAAATTTTATTAATGTGGTGGTAGATCTTCTCGAATATTATTCAAAACATCTGTTGGAAAATCAATGTAAATGTCATCGTCTGATTTGACAACACCTTTGTAAGTAGCTTTATCTATACTGTAGTAATATAATATAATACAATACTTGCTTCCATATTATTTAAAACTTTTTATGAGTTGTTGATATAGCACTATTTAACGTTAAGATTCATAACTTTTCAAATATTTTTGAACATACATCAGTAGTAATCCAATTTTCGGGAATATTGGAACTTTTGATTTGTCCATCACCAATTTTCAATAAGAATTTTTAGAATATTTGGTCTATTGATTGTATGTGTATTTGTAATTTAAAAATATTGAAAAAAGGCCGTGAATATAATGATTTAATCGTTTCAGAAATTATTATACTTCGGTTACTATTTTTAACAACAGGCAGAATTTGACGGAAATCTCCACCTAACAATATTAATTTATTTCTAAAAGGCTTATCATTGTCACACGAATCTTGTAGAGTTCTGTAAATTATTTTTAATGCTTTTTTTGGAATCATTGAATCTTTATCCCATATAATTAAATCTACTTCTCTTAGTTTTTTTTGATCGATTCCATACTTTCAAAAAGAACTTTTAATGTAATCTTATGCTAATGGTAATTTAAAAGTCATGAATTGTCATACCTATTGGTAGTAATATTGATGCAATTCCTGTCCAAGACATTGATATAATTTTTTTTTCAGAAATAAAATAATAAATTAAAGTCTTGTACAGAAAAGTTTTTCTTAATCCTCCTGGACGATTAATACAAAAATTGTATTATTACCATTACATATAGATTTGCAAATATGCTTTGTGTTATGTTTAATTTCCCATATGTATCATCCAACATTTTTTTACCTTATGAAATTTTCTTATCATTCTTATTAACATCTAGAATAATATTCTTTGGAACTGGTAGATTGAAATTGTCACAACATTTACTTTCTAATTTAAACATTTCATTTAAATGTAAAAGAGCTTGATTTTCTTTACTTATATTAAAGTCTTCGGTAAACTTGCTTTTAAAAATTTTCCGGATTTCATCACATTCAATATTTTTTGCAAGTAAAAACCATGTAAAAAATTTCCTTAATTGATTTGGTAGCATTACAACGCTAGTTCTTTGAAAAATAGTCCAAATTTGTAGATCGTGTTCAATTAAACCCATGCTAATTGCATTTTCTTTAAAAGTTGTATATGTTTTACCTTTATACGTTTTTATGTCTTGAAAAAATGGACAACCATGTTTTTATTGTTCTCTCAGTTGCGACCTTCGCCCAGTTGCGTAGGTGTCCTTCCTTTCATCCCGTTGGGAGCGAGCTGACTCATCGAATTTCTCAGTTATTTCCATCTTTCCCCTCTCACTTAGGTCCCTTTGTCTTCTAGGGGGGCATAGTGCTTTGCACTGGACCCCATGCAAGGAGGTTGCTTAAAGTCGATAGGCACCCGAGTGGATCCGACACTCTCACGAGGGACGGGAGAGGTCTTTTGACGATTTTCTCTCCTCGCCCCTTCGAAAAAAAAAAAAAAAAAAATGTGTTTCTGTAATATTAACTTTATGTAAAATCTTTCTTGGTCTCTCGGAAAAATAACATTCAATCTACCTATTGCAGTATATTTCCTGGAACGTTGTCTGTTTTCCCATTTTTTAATCGTTTTATTAAACTTATAATATTCTGGAATATTTACGTATTTAAAATTTTGAGCAAATTTATCTGTTTTATTTAAATTAAATCATTCTGTAAATTGTGTTCTGTGACTATTCAAAGATTCAGAAATTTGGTTTTTATCGAAAACTGTATTTAGTTTGTTTTCAAGATGAACTGGTAAATTAACTACACAATGACTTCTACCGCAGATGGGATATTCTTGTCATCTCCAAGCGGCTTCCGTTGGACTTAAATATCGAGCATCGATGTATTGTTCAATTTCATCATGAACTTCATTTCCGCAATTTATATCTTTTTGTATTTTACAAAATGCTCTATCGTTCCCTTTATAAATATACTTGTATATGTATTTTATACTTTGTATTGATGCACAGTATTCAATATTTATGTGACATTTGTATTTCATTAATAAAACTTATTGTACGATACAACCATTGAGTTGTAAACAAAAATTTTTTCATTACTATTTTTAATTCTGTACATAAATTTGCCTGACACATTGTTTCTTCTTCTATATTCTGGATAGTCATTTTTTTTAATTGATGTACATCACAAAAATCTTTTGGAAAATTTTTTTGACAAATTTTGATATCATTTTTTGAACATAGACTATATACGTTATGAGGACCATGTAAAATGTGTTTAATTACTTTTTTTTAAATGTTTTATCATTTGAAGGAATTTTGGCAGAAATATAATCATCAACATTATTAGGAGTTATAATTTTATTATCAGGATGCAATGTTACTAATATACGAGCATGTGGCAGTCCTCTTTTTTGAAATTAAATAGTATAAACGTAAGATATAATTTTGTTAAATAAGTGGTTTTTGTAATATTATCCAAAATTAATTGTAATTTCGTATAAAACAATTGGACTGTTATATTTGGTGAATTTTTTCTATGGGATTTTAAAAATGATTTGTAGTGGAACCTAGATCACCAGATGAAAATAACAAAGGAAAAACAATTGGATCTACATGTTTAGATAATTTATTTAAATGAGTATGAGTTGGGATATTATCGGGGAGGTTTTCAGGATAAACACATAAATCAAAGTTATCAAAAATTTCAGTTTGAGAAACTATAATTGCATCACACTCAACTGATACTGGTTTGTTGTACCTATTATTTTGTTTACCATTTTTACGCAAGAAAAACATTTTGTACCTAGGTCAATTTTGTGATTTTGTAACCTGATATAGATATTTATAACTTTTCAATATCGGATTTTTATTTAAAATTTTTGTCAGAATTTCTAAGTGTTCTTCAAGTAAATTTGGATTTAACTTAAGTCTTATTTCAGTTTCATGGACATGATTATATATGTATAGTTGGCATTATATATTACAAGGCTTAGTATTCCTTGTATTTGTTAAAGTATAAGGTGTTGAATGACAAACTTGACCTTGCAATTTTAAATTATATACAGCTTTTTTTTCATGTAAAATTTTAGCATTATAAAATTTTTTTAATGATTCGTCGTATTTACTTTATGGGGGTAGAACAATTTGCCTTTTTTTCCAAAAAAAAACTTTTTCCTCTCTTCTTTCCAAAAAACAACAGAACAAAATGGACCTTTAGAACTTATCTCTCCAATTAGAGCATTTTTAATGATTGATATTCACCATGACTATTGGAATTAATGGAGCCCCCAAAAATAGCATTAGACCCATCTACACCACAATGGGATTCAGTCCATTGTCCAACATATAAATTTGCATGTAATTGGGCGTACATTAATTTATTATCCCTGCTTTATGCATTCTTATTTATATATAGCTTTACCACAGAGAGATACGTAAGTTCACCTATGCATAGTATAATACCTTTGCATGACTATGTCTAGGAACCTACAAGACTAACTTGATATAGATTAAAATCATGAAAAGAGAATAAGCAGGTGAGTTGACCAAGTATACAAAATGAATCGTTCGAATTCAACGAGATAACCTAATAGACATTAACCTAATAGCTTAGGTAAAAAATAATCATTGTATTCAACAAATCACATGAGATATCGCCTGATATTTTTGAAAAAAATTATGGTAGAACCTAGATACTTTTTCATTTAAGAAGATTTAAATTGTCAAAAAAGTCAAAAATCGGCATTTTCTATAGATGAAAAAGTGCGTAAAATTTGCAAAATAACTTATAAAATTTGTTCACACAACATTGCGAAAGTAGACCTAAAAATTAGCAAAAATACATAGAATGACAACGTACATGAGAAAGAAGGTTAAAATTGTAAACGTACTAAATAAGCATCCACTTTTAATAAAAGAGTGAGGAAATCAGTCTATTTTACAAAATAACTTATTACATTTTGCAACGCAACCCTGTGTTGGTAACCATATAATAAATAGAGTACTCGAACAGTATAATGACGATAGCATAATTATACAATGACTATAATTAGTCTTTGCACAGGAAGCAAAAATGAGTATCCTGTAATGCGATGTGTACCCACTTCTTTATATAGATAGCTCCACCACAGGGATATACGTAAGTACACGTATGCATAGTATAATACCTCCGCATACCTATGTCAAGATAACTCCAGTCTTAGAGAATGCCGCAGTTAAAATCATATCAATAAAAATAAAATATGTTACTTCAAGATTATCGGACAGAATAAAGTAAAGATGTCATTTGCTCTGGATAAACACACTGATCCATAGGGGGGGTTGGCGCGCAAAGCGCACACGGAGACGAAGCCCCACTAATATATATATATATATATACATATATATATATATATATATGTATCAGCAAGAGCAGCAACAGCACCGGCACTATTGAACAGGGGCAGTGATTGCTGGTGCTCAAGGATAACGGGCCGGTGGTGGTAAGGATGGTGGTGCACGTGCTCGACGGACGAAGACGAGAGCGAGGCTGACAAGGGTGGCCAGTGACAGTGGCCGTGCAGATTTGTCCTTATGTTGGTCTGGGTGCTGAAGGTCATTGTTGTGTGGATGTTTTTCTGCAGCCACTGATTGTAGTACTACTGCTACTGCTGGTGTTACTGCTTTTGCTTCTTCTACTACTACTACTAATACTACTACTACTACTACTACTACTACTACT
>JAPYYV010004870.1:0-11778 GCA_030522625.1 Copidosoma aretas
GATTGTTAGGAAAGCATCGTATACACCCGTGAAAATAGCAACCATAAAATTTAAATACCGTACCTTTTGTATTTGCCACCCCTTCTTGAGGTTTCAAATATCCATCAACGAGAGAACCTTCCACTAGACGATATTCTCACGATCTTCCTGCATGAATGATTTCCACCTTCCTTAATTTTTCCTTCCAAAAAGCCACTTAATTCATTTTTCCGAAAATTGTCCTGATCGCGAATATCCGGTTGCCGGTATAATGCCGATCAAATCTTTTTTCATAAAAATTTTTCTTTACAGCAGAGAGCACGCACTAGCTATCGTCACGCTTTTAACAAACGGGTCGGCTTTTCTCACTTGAACGAAAATTTTTCTGAAAGCAGTACACGCTTCGCGTAATATCTTTACATCTTGAACACTGTACTCAATAAGCTCTTTATTCAAGTCAAATTCTACATTTTTCCGAATAGAATTATTTTAGGTTTTGTGGACAACAAAGCATTTAACGGTGATCGAAAATTAAATTCTTTCAACTTTCAAAATTATTTTATGAATTTTTGGAAATAACATTCATAAAAGAGATTATCCCAACGGATATTGTCTGTTTGCATTCGATCTAACACCCGTTTCTAATCTCTCAGCCTATTTTGCAGGCCATTGGAATTTAGTAAAGAACGGTACGGTGGGAATCGAAGTGCGCTTCAAGATCCCTCTCACGACGACTATAAATTGTGCTTTGTACGCAAAATACGACAATATTTTGGAAATAGATTTAAATCGGCAAGTAGTAGTAGATTTTAACTCATAAATTGATTCGCTTCAGCTACGCCGAGCACTTGGCAACATTCCTGCAGCGACTGCTGGAGTATTTCCTGCTGACCAGCTCCCCTTCGTGTGGGCGCAACCTTGTGCCATCGTCGTAAATACTGATGAAAGTTCAGAACCCGGCGCACATTGGGTAGCTATATATGTTGATGCTGACGGTAATGGAGTGTATTTTTACTGCTATAGATCACCACCATCGATCTCTTACCTCATCGATCGTCTCAGAAGAAATTGTTATACTTATCTATAGAATATGCAACAGTTACAAGATATCAATTCAAGAGTGTGCGGCCATTATTGTATTGGCTTTTTATTTTTCATGTGTAACAATTATAATATGGATATGTTTTGCTCATTTTTTTCATCGGATACTATTAAAAATGATAGAATAGCAGAAACATTTTTTATACGAATTACTAGAACTAAGAAATTTGAAAAAAAGCTTGTTATAAATAGTTCCTGTATTCAAACTAGTAAATCTAAGCATAACATTTGATATCGCTTACACATGTATAATTACATTAGTATAAGAACTATCGCGGTATAAATACGATGACGTTTGAATTTATATTGAACTTATAATAAAATTAAAGAAAACTAGTATTAAGTTATGATAATTTCTTCTTGCAACAACGTTGCCAGGCAGTATTTTTTGGATTTTAACATGTGTGTTGTTCAATAAATGTATTAAATAAATCGTTTGTCTTTTATAATTTCGAAGCCTTTTCAAAACTTCGCTCCTTATTCCTGTAAAAATGACGAAATCCCCGCATTTTCTGGGAAACTGCAATTGGTAATCAAACTCGAAATGTATGACATATATATATGATTGTCGTCTGCTATATGCCTACCCCCTAGCAAGCCTCTACGGTTTCCGTAACTCGTGACATCACTCCAAGTTTTCCGACCCGAGCAGTCCCCGCCGATCGCGACGTCACTCGGACCTCTCTCTCTCTCTCACCCCGCCCCAAACTTTTCTGACCGCCCCAAACTTTTTCGACTCTGTATTTGTTGAACTAGTTACTTACTATTTAGAAATATTTGCCAAAGAAATTATTTTCAAATTGTTAACCTATATGCAAGTTATGCTGAATATACGTATTAAATGTATATATACATATACATGTTGTTTTTATTTTCCTTCCTCAAAGCATGATAGGGACGGTTCGTGGGCCCGCAACTGAGAAAAGTAAAAACCTTTAACTCCCCGCCAAGCACAGATCACCCGCTGTCGGTAACGCGCCCCATCGCCGGTAACGCGGAGCGCTTGTAACGATCCTCACCTCGCGTTATATTGGCTTGGGTTATTTTTGAAATTTCGCGCCGGATTTGCCCGTATTTCCCCCCGCCTGCCACTCTTCCCCCACTCTAGGCCCTCTACTCTGTCGCCAGGCCCCTCCGCCTCTGCTCGGATTTTCCAACCCCTCAGGGACGACCCGCTGGGGCCAGCCGTATGATATATATATATATATATATATATATAGGCCAGCGGTATGATATATATATATATATATATATATATATATATATATATATGTGTGTGTGTGTGTGTGTGTGTGTGTGTGTGTGTGTGTGTGTGTGTACATGCATATATATATATATGTATCATATTTTCTGGGTTATATTTCATCAAAAATATTAGAATGTTTTTCGAACATGTTTTTTCGATTGAAATCGAGAGTTGATTTATTATCCATCTTTGACTTCATGGGTAGTTGTCAGAGCTCTATTAAGCACGTGCTGCAAATATGCATAACTGCAGAGACTAAGTAATTGGTAGAATAGTAGTCAGAATCTCTTTCATGCGCTTGAACAATGTACCCCATTTGATGGAACGAAAAGGAGCGTCTTCTTTACTCATACACTTCATATTAGTAGCATTGGTGTCACTATATTTTGCGTAGCAAAGACGCTGCTATGATATATTTCTTTTATCAATGCAAGAAGATTTTTGGTGCTCAACAATCAAGTTTAATCGTATTTGATCGTATTCGATCGTATTCGATCACATTGGATCATATTTGAATCATATTTTATGTGATATAGTATAGATACAAGAAAAATATATATCTGATGGTAGTTAACGTTGTGATGCCGTACAGCTGACATCAATAAAATGAGTTGGCAATCCCAATGAATGCTCAAGTTAAAGATTTCCTTGTATATAACAACAACATTATTCACCAAGATTATAGTAAAAATGGAAAGACATACTGGAAATGTACGTTCAACAAAACTAAAATTAGTTCGAGTGGAGTAAAATTTAAGGATGATCAAGTTGTTTGATGTATTGCGTACAATAATGCAAGTATATCACTAAACGTTGCGTGGAACTTATCAAAACCAATCAGCCCAAATACGCAGGGGAAATTTGCATTTCCAGAATCGCATCTTTATTAGTTAAATAAACTTGATCAGGCAATCAGAAATATCAATGATGAGATAAGTATTGGGTCAAAACATACTTTTATAACAAACAAAATCAAACACATCTGAAGGATATTCTAGCGATGTGGAAGCATCTTTTTCACAATCAAGCGATAACAATTTAGACTGTAATGATTATTTTACTTTCCAGAAAAAACGGATGAATTTTATAATAATCAACGATGGAAATATCCAAATATTTTAGTGGACCGTCTCCGAATACTTAATATTAATCAATCGCAAAACGATGGAAGAAGCGATAATGAGATAAATTTCATTATCCATGAAATCAGAACAGCTAATCAGATCTATTAAAATTTTGATGTATTATGTTTAAAAATCCATGCTTGTAAGACTAATGGTCATGAATACATACTGACAGTCATTGATATATTCTTAAGATTTAAATATCCTGCATGTCTAAAGACGATAACTAGTAAAAAAAAAGTCGCTAGCTTCGAATCCCAATTTAAAAAAGAAGAAGATGTTTGATGCGATGCTCAAAACATTTTTACTGAGGGAGTGATTCACAAGTAACTTGCCAGATGCTGTAAGAACATTTTGGTAGAAAGTGGATCATTAGTTTTAAAGTAGGCTATTATAACTGATTGAGATTGTATAATTTAATTATTATTACAAGTTAGACTCTGTGAATATGAGCAGAAACAATGCTACCTATGATCGAGAATACGTAGGAGCAATACAAGATCTTAACGCCAGTTCAGGCAAGGTGTATGCAACGAACCGGATACCGCGGATTTTACGCGTTCCAACAGCTATTTTAGCGGATAAGCTAGGTACTTACTGAGTTGCTCTTTACATAGATAAAAATTCGCCAAAAAGCTATTTAGATAGTTATGGATTACCCCACAACATCGCTGCATTATGTTGACTGAATCCGATAAAACTGCTTTTGGTACCACTGGATCAGAAAAAAATTACAAAGTTTGATTCGAAAGCATGCAGAGAATATTTTTTAGTTTTTTCTTATTATATGAGCCGTATTTATTCTTTACGCTCGTTTTTTCGAATTTCGCAAGTTCAGCATCCACAGCAGCAGCAGCAGCACCAGCAGCAACAAGACACACCGTGAATAGTAATGATAAGTTATTAAAAAACGAGTACAAGAAAATTGTTACAAATAAGCAAATTCAAAATTTACCGATAGAAAATTTGACAGACTACAGAAAAATGTATCCATTATTGTGTTTTAAAATATTCCTATGTTTTTTTATCAAGTTACCCATAGCAGGAATATGTATTTTTTTGATTGTATTCAATATACTTGGAAAATAATTAAAGGTTTTTAATAACATAGCGTCAAACTCAATCCCCATATATACCTATCACATTGATTTTAGAATAGGTGATAGAAAGTATTTCATAATTGCACAAAACATGGTGATTAGTTATTATTTATTATGCATATTTATAAATAAATTACAGAGATAAAAGGTCAATTCATATTTAATCATGTAGGCCATATCGACAGGCACGTTAAGATTTACAACAATTATATTTTGATGTAATTCAAGAATATCATCGATGATCGAAGAGCACTATTCTCTCAAAAGTGTAAATTAATTGCTTTCTCATTCAAGAAGCTTTGTGTCGGACAAAAAAAAAATTTGTGGCAATACGTTAGAAACGTCTTACATAGCGTCTAGAGCGAGAAAACACTATTTCGAAAAAATCTGTCTGTCTGTGTGTGTATGTGTGTGTGTGTGTGTGTGTGTGTGTGTGTGTGTGTGTGTGTGTGTGTGCCTTTCCGATGACTTTATTTGAAGATGCAGTAGTACACGCGTCTTCAAAAGATGTCTACGCCTTTCATACAGATCTCAAAGAGAGTAGAGAGGGTGTTATAATTGTAAAGCATAGTTATTAACATTCTGGGGGTAAGCAGCAGCCCATAATGTAGCTGAAAATTTTTAATCTCGCTCTTTTGCATGGTCTTGACTACTCCTGCAAGATAAATTTTCACTAACATGTGACTTTTTTGTAGAATACATTTTACCTGCCTATGAATTTTAGTTTATTCCTAGAGTAAGAGTTGACAAGCGAAAAGAAGAGAAAATTTTGGAGGCTAATCTGTCTCCTCCTAACATTCACTAGATGAACTTTCTCGATCGTCACCCGTTTGAATAAAAAAACGTTTAATGGCTTCCCAACTTGCTAATTTACGTCAAATCGTGAAAGGGTATGCGTGTGAAACGTAAGAATTTCAAGAAGATCTTGAAAAATATAATCTAGAATGGCGGGAAAACCTAATTTTTTTAATGATAAAGGTGTGTTAAAAGAATTAGTAAAATTGTCGGGAAATTGTGCGGTGGTAAATTTCGATAGTTTGCATGATAAATATTTTTAAAAGTTTGACGTAGCGACCCTCGCTGCGGGCGAGGTAATGATGGCAAAAGTGAACGATAGTGAAGGATTCAGCTCGTAATATTTCTAGCATTATTAAAGCTTGGGTGAGTAAATCAGGGAATAATAAAAATTAATATCTTACAGATAAACGTAGCTTGGCATGAAGCATGAAAAAAATTTTCATCAATTTCAGTTAAAAATATAACGCAAAAAGGTGTCGGTGGTTGCATTAAGTCTTTAGCTTTTATTCAGGACTATATCGCAGAAATGTATAAAAGAACAGGTGCAACTGGAAGACAGATATAAAAAAAAAAAATGAAACTATGGTTAAACTAAAAAAAATGTAACTATGTAACATGTACTGTGGTTAAAATTATCAGCGATGGTGAGAAACTTGTGTGGAGTTTTAAAATGATCAAACGGAAATAAGATTTTAAAATAGATATATAGTTGTGTGAAAAAGGACCGTTTAAGTGTGTAACAGCTGCGTTAAGTGTAATTGTATGCATGATCTGGGCCAGATGTAATGTCGATCATCGGGTAGGACTTACTATAAAGTCGTCGTCGTTCATCATAGGAGCGCATGGTCATATTACAGACCTTTGCGTGACCTGCGCTACAATGGCTTGTGGATTTTAATTGACAAAATTACACAAAGTCAAAGAGCATTTAAAGTTGATGAAAGTTTTAAAATCACGGTCTCTTACGTCAATGTACCGATAGGCAAAGGAAATGACTTAAAAGAACGCGCGTTAAAAAAATCCAATGAAAAAGCGGATTTGGCAAACTATTCATAAAGATAATTTATATTTGCCGAGAGCGCTAAATTGCGGTGAAATATCAAATAATAAAAACTGCTCTCCTGATTAGAAAACAGCATAGAAAAAAAAATTAAAGCAGCAACAAACAAATAATACGTACTCTTCAATAGATCCGACTTTGTATAATAGATTCAAAAGAAATAGAGAACGGGTTTGGCGTTGCGGAAATAGAAATTTTTAAAAAACACTTTGAAAAAAATGGGATAGGGTTGACGATTGTATGTCTTTTGAAACAGGTCCATCCCTCATATATGACGGCTCTCAAGATAAAATTTTTTGTTATAAATTTAATAATATAATATACGATACTGATAAAATAAATCATTATCATTTAATTGTCAATATTTTATCTTTAGTTACGGAAATGTATTATTGCTCGCCGTGTAACAAAACATTGAAATAACCTCTTGCACGATTGCGGGGTGAGATACCCTTCTTGTGATGCAACCCCCAATTGTATTAATGGGCAAAACAGCGTTGACGAGAAAATTCTATGTAAAGACTGTTACAATTATTTCTTTGATTAAAATTGATTTTATAATCATCAAAAGTCCGGTTCCTACGCAAAACACAAAACTGATAAACTTGCAAAACGTTCTATTGGCGAGAGAGTCAGAATGTCTCCAAGATGTTCGCGTCCTAATAATTTGGTGGCTCGCAAGCACGTATGCGGTATAAAACAGTGTAAGATATGTCCAAGTGAGCATGGTATTAATGAACCATGCTTTATGCAACCTATAATGAGAATTGATAAATATACCTCGAAAAAAAACTGCCTCATCTTTCAGAATTTTGAAACGAGACAGGACACGACGTGGCAAGATTCTTAAAATACGTGTGTACATGTACCGACGTTATCTGTCGCTCAAGTATGTTGCGATAAATGTTCAGACCGCAAGGATTTGAATTTTTGTAATTTATGTGGGCCACGTAGATGTATATATAAAGGAGATACCTGTTTTCGTGGTTTTGTAAATTTAGTTGTGCTTTACAAGATAAAAACCTTTCATTCTTTCGTATGTATAGCGCGAAACGCAAAAGCGTTTGACGCGCAATTGATACTCCATCATATAGTTTAAAAATACTACCACGACTCCCGACGTAATTATAAATGGTAGGAACATCATAAAATTACATGTAGGTCGAACAAAATTCATCGATAGTTTAAACTATATCCTAATAAAACTGGCTCACTTTTTGAAAACGTTCGGTGTTAGTGAAGAAATTTGAAAATGATGTTTTTTGCATCTATTTAACACTGCAGAAAATAAAATTAACATAATTAACTCAAAACATTCAGCACTTGCTTAAAAGTCGAAATTAATAAATCCAATAAAACAATGGTATCTGAGAGCATGACTCTATCAAAATTAAAAAGGGACTTGTGCAATGTATCTAATCGAGTAGTTGGTGCCTGTATGGCATTTGTATGTGCTGGCAAGTGTATGGTAAACATACTCGTTATACAGTAAATAATTTTTTTTAAATAAGATAATAATTTTACATAGATATATTATTATTACAGTTAGTATCCCTGATGAGGGTGCAAGAGAGGCATTGAAATATCGGATTATGATCCGTTTGTAGTTAATGTTACAATAAAGAGTGATGCTCTTACATACCATTGTTTTATTGGGTTAAATAAAAATTACATTAGCATCTACCCAGATGCAAGTAATCATTCTCCCGATTTTATGACCGCTAGTAAACAGGATGACATCTATGTATAGTATAATAATATTGATATGAAAAATAAGATATTAGATTTTAATGCTTATATATTTCACTATTGTAAATAGGATGTAAAATTTTTACCACAAGATTGTATGGCGTTTCGTAAAAAATTTTTACAGATCTGTTTGTCAAAAGCGTTACGATAGCTAGCCCTTGCAACACGGTTTTTCGAAAAAAAATTTTTACCTAAACTGTAGGAATAATACCTACGAAAAGTAGCGCGCAAAACGGAATGTATTTGGAAAAATACATACGTTGGTTATTGTGGAATGAGAAACAGCGTAAAAAAGCAATAATTCATGCACGTAGATTAAGCGAGTACCGTTTCTTCGAAAGTTTATTCGACAATCAATTTTTAGAATAAAACAATAGCAAATCAAAGTTATCAAAGGGTAACATTTTTTTTATTTTAGGGATATTATTATCACGGTTTTCTGTATTGCTTTACCACCGAACGTGATATTGCCAGTCCGAGTGGGAATAGTTTTTCCGGACAATACAGAAACACTATCGAAATCACTGAAAAAATAATAGCATTTGGATACGACTTTGTAGAAACGTGGGAGCATGATAGTTATCCCAACAAAATATATGAAAAATACATATACTTGCATGGATTAAGATAATGAGGGAAAAAGATAATGTTTTAAATACTGTAGGAGGAAAAAAAAATCTTCTAGCTTCATTTGAACAATGAATGGTCAGCATGAGAACAAAAGTTGATGTCCGGTCAATACAAAGACCGTAACCGACATCATAGTCATCACCGTCTCTCTTCTTTCTCCTCCTTCTCAAAAGTACCATTTTAGGAAAAATGAATTAAATTATTGAAAGCTCTCGTTCATGTAAGCAAATATCAGTGTAAAGTATTATAAAAAAAAGCCGACAAAAAGTTAGCCCACTGTACATGCAATGTGTTAAGTAAAATATTAACAAAAGTAATATTAAAAGTTTCAAACTGCTATGGAAAGAGCGGAAAAAATGGTATGGATTCCGAAAGTTCAGCTCAAACAGTTACAAAGAGCAGATATAAAAATACTCTTTCAAAAGTCTGTAACAACACAAGCTTCTACTACTACTACCACTACTACTACTACTACTACTACTACAACTACTACTACTACTACTACTACTACTACTACTACTACTACTACTACTACTACTACTACTACTACTACTGCTGGTAATGATACTTTGTCTCAGCTTTTTTTGTGAACTACACAAACTATCAGTAAAAATCTCAATCGATTAGATGACAAAATAAAAAAAACTCCAGACTTAAATCCATATAGCAACGAACGTTAGAAATGTGAAGAATACTTAAGAGTATTGCAAAGATACCTTCATTTTATCGACGAACAAAGAAAACCATTCGGGTTTGTAGAAAAAAATGGAGTAAATAAGTGCAAAAACAAACGACAACAGAAAAACTAATTATGTGATTATAAATACTGTGCCTTCAGCTTATGAAAAAAAGTCTGAACTACTGCTAAGGTATAAAAAAGGTAATAATGATAAAATCAGCTGGGATGGCAGAGGAGTGATGACTAATAATGGTAAAAAAATACACAGTTCTAATATAATTGATTCGATAAACGATGCGGTAAGACGTAGGAAAACCGTTAGATCTATGTTGCGCGAAATGCGTACTCCTGGTAAGTTTGTCGCAAATGATGATTTGTGGGAAATCAGTTACCACACTCGCGTGGCATCAAAAACTTGTAAAAAACTGTTCAAGTGAAGAGACAAAAATGAAGTATGAGGGCATAGATGAGTCATCAATTAAAGATACTAGCAAAACATACCAGATATTTTGAACAGATACTATCGTAGAAAATTATATTCGTAAAAGTGTTGTTGACGACAGCGACAGCAAAGACGACGACGAGGATGACAAAGAATATCTTTTTAGCAAGAAGTTAGTTAGCGCATCCACCCTGGTGCACAAAGGTGCAGGACAGTGGCTTGGATTTTAAAAATGGATTTTTTAGAAAAACAATACTTTGACCTAAGTATCGAGGCTGGATTTACCGGTGCTCGAAACTTGATAAGAGTAAATAAAAATATATTTGCAGATATAATAAAGGTTAAAAGAACAGGATGCTTATACTTTACACAAGAGTATTCGACGAAAATTTCCATGACTCTTTAATGATGTTAATGCACTAGACAAGCTTCTGGAGGCCAATCTTACTCAATTTACTTTAGCTATGAATTACAAGAACGTAGTGTCGTACATTATTGCTGTAACAGACGTTCTGAGTAAATCTGTGTGGGTTCAACCTTTACGTGATAAGTCATGATATTAAGTTACTACAGCTTTAAAAAAAATTCTTGACTATAAACAATATAGTTTTCGGAAGACGGTACAAACAGATCGTAGAAAGAAATTTTGAGGACGTGAAGTTCAACGATTACTAGAAGAAAATAGTTACTGAAATCATAGAGCGGAGAAATATATAAAATTATAAAAGTTTAAGACAGACTTCATTTATATACATATTACACTTCTGATTTAGATGATAAGAGTATTGGAGGATTTTTTACCTATAGGAACACCCCCCTGTTGTTAGAATACGCGTGATTGAACAAGCGCATAAAATTGATAAAATCAGACGGGGCAAAAGAAAAGGCAAAAACATACAATTTTTTGTCAGTTGGGTAGGTTATCTGGAAAAGTTTAACTCGTGGCTATTTTCAAAAAATTAAAAAAATGCTTTATTACAAGTTTGTAATAACTCTACCGAGCAACAGTAGCATACAATTTTTTCAAAGTAATACTACGACGAATTTTTCACTTAAATGCCTAGAGAAATCGAGCTTTACGAAAAGTGGGATATGGGAATTTTGGAGATTTATGTGCCATGCACTATTTTACATGTAAGCCAAAAAGACACAGTGATTAGCGAGCCTGATGCATAAAAAGAGTACGGTATTCATCATGGTACCTACGACTCTGTAGGTAGTTTATATGAAGAAATAAAAAAAAGTGGAAAGAATATTACTATAATGATAAGGCTAGACAGCAGTTAAATTATGATCTGCAATGTAGATTCGTACATATAGGCTTTACAGTCCCAGGATTGGGGCGTACAGAAACATGTCAAAAATCTCCTGTCATATCGTCTATAATAAAACGTATTTTAGGATTTGACAATGACATTATAGAAATTCTGCGTGAACGAGCCGAAAACAGAGATGATTTCTTGTCGTGGTTTCAGGGTAAACTATCCACAAGTTTGTCAAGAGCCATTCCTGGTTAACTTTTCATCTACTCTAATATATTTCAGCTAAGCATTGTTGGTGACAGGTTTGCACATTTATTTAAAATAGTTAACTTAGACGCTGAAGAGGTTCATTTCGGTAGCACAACTGTCAAGAGATATACACTAGTTGCCTACGTAACCCTTCTCAATAATATATTTTACACAACCGACATAGATACAGGAGATAAATTCAGCAGACCAGTAGCATTATAGTTTTAGACGCTGACCGTAGTGTTACTTTTTAAAATTTTATTTCGTAAAATAGGTTTTTACGGTGTGTATCAATCACAGTATGGTGGAGGTGGGAGGAGAAGTATCAAGCATGTGTTTGTTGGTTTGCGTTGGTAAGA
>JAPYYV010004871.1:0-23079 GCA_030522625.1 Copidosoma aretas
TAGGCTCTTATTTTAGAGGACTATTTGTAGGTGCTATTTTATACATCGCCAGAGGCACACGCACTGTTAAAAAAAAAGCTTCACGAGCTGGTGTGAACATAATTGACGATACAAGTGAGCGTGATCTAACGTTTGTAGACGCGTTAAAATGTAAGGCGACAGTAAAACTTGTTGAATTAATGGAAGGATCTGGATATAACGGTTTACCGTATAAGCGAAGAGGGTAGTCTCAAAGCAGAATCGGCAGGCGATGCAACGTATCGTCTCACGCTAAAAATAGAACAAGCTTCTAAGTGACAAAACGAGGACAAAAAAAAAGTCGTGATGAAGAAATCAATAAAATAGCCGAGGAAAGCAGAATAATTAAGTGGGTCAGACGTAAAAAGAAGAATAAGGAGAAGGCAGAGAAAAAGAAATCCACAGTGACCGATATTTTTGGTTAAACATTCCTAATATCTTTTATACACAGTCCTACCAATCCTTGTCTTAAAAGCGAATTAGATGACTATTTACACCTTGCTCACACAATGCTAAAAGTTAATATAAATTTATCATCTTTAGGCAAAGAAACAAATGAACTAGTGGTTCCAGTCAATAATGTTTTTGACTTCTTTATTTAACAAGGTAGATGTGTATTTTAATCAAAAACTCGTGACCCGTCCAAACCATACCTAACGTTGTTAAATTACGGACCTGCAGCCAAAATATCACATTCATCGACAAACCTTTGGGAGACCGATGTTGCTGGTAAAATGGATGAAATGCCCGAATCGACATAAAATGCATCTCTTATAAAACGACAATAATTTTTAATGGATGGCAAGACAGTAGATTGGATCAGCCACTTACATTATGATAAATTTAATGAAGACAAACTACTATTGAATGGGGTCGACGTTAGATTGCGCCTGGTACGTTTTAAGGATGCGCTTAGTTTATCAGATGGATCAGCCAAGAATGATTCTGTTAGTATTACTAAACCAGCACTTCTCGCACGACGCACGACGCGTAAAAGTTAGTCCTATAGATTGATTTTCCACGCGAATACTCTGGCCACAAGTACAGCAAAATATCCAATCACACTTGTAGAAGTAAAATCTTTTACAATGCATAGCGATATTAGTGGTGACTGTTTGGAAAATGGTATACTGGATCAGCTACAAAATCGAATAGTATTGGGATTTTTTGACAACAAAGCTTTCAACGGTATCAGAAAATTAAGCCCTTTTAATTTCCAAAATTATATAATAATTTCTTCATTATTGTATGTTGACGAAGTTCAAATTCGAAGCAAACCATTACAACCCATTCTTACTGATGGGGCACTAAATTACGTTAAAGCTTATCAGACCTTATTTTCGGGTACGGGAATTCATTACATGAACGAGTTAGATAGGGTTCATAAAAAAGATAATCCGAACGGATATCCCTTGTTTGTGTTTGATCTTACACCCAACATATCTGCACATGTTGTGGGTTACTGTAATCTGATGAAAAGCGGCTCTATAAGAATATAAGTTCGTTCCGAGATACCCTCGACAAAAACGATAAATTATGTACAGTGTGCTACGTTTGACAACTTGTTGGAGATATCTTTATATGGTCAGGAAGTAGTAGTTTTCAACTCATGGATTATCCTCAAGAGTATCACCTGGGCGTCACGTGCGGAGCCTCCCCACCATCATTACACGATGTCATCTGCTGCGCTGGTCCCTCTATCTCTGTCTCTCTCGCTCTTTTTTCCTCTCACTGCCGCGGATGGTCTTTTTCGGGTGTTCAAAGGAGACGAGCCAGAAAGACTCTTAAGTAATGTGAAAGGTGAATTTAATAAAAGACATTCAAGCATTCCACGATAAAAATGCTAATATGTTACCAAAAAAAGTTGCTGGAATAGTAGTCGATACTGATCCTACATCTTTTAAGATTGAAAAATCTACGTACAACGCAACAAAATTGATTCAAGGGATTTTGGCTACAAATAGTTATCTATCTTGCTATCATCATTGAATCGAGTAATATGACTATAAGTGTGTTTTAGAAGATGTTTACAGTGCTCTGCGTAAAGTCGCAAGAGTTGCTCTACACATTTATGTGCGCGGAAATCAAAAACAAGAAATATTAGTGCAAATATTAGGACGGCAGATTAATAATCTAGAGAAGTATAAGTACCCAACCTTAAAAAATCTTCCACGTTATGGTGATGACGTTTACTGCTATCACGGACGAAAAAAAATGTTTTAGTTGCGCATTGGCGTACGCTCATAAAATGCGTCATTAGATAATGAAAGGTCTTCAACTTAAGAAAGCTGAAGGCTTGTAGGAAATGCCTTATGACGCAATAGTTGATGCTACTTCTGCTCTAAAACCCACTAAAAAGGTAAAAAAATCTGTCCGTCAAAAAACATCGTCGACATTTATCTTTTAAACTATTACTAGACTTAATGTTCCTGCAGACAAGACGGTCGTCTTAAGCAGTACCGTCGCCGGTGCAGTAAGTATCAGCGTCAGTAATAGTGGGAGATTATGTGTGGCTGAAGTGGGATACGTCAATATCAATGATCATGAATTCTCTTCAAATGCAACAAGCTCTAACTTTAAAGCACCGACTTAATAGTGTGTGATCAATTAATTTTGTGTGTGTTATGTCTTATGATTTACTATAGGTATGTTTTTTTCCTTATTTTTAAGATACATAACGAATATCGATCAACTATGAGTAGATGTACTAAATCAAATTGCTAAACGTAACATCTTAAGAAACAATCAAATTATTCCAAACTCTTGTATTAAATCCAGTTAATGTAAACATTAAGCATAGCATGTATAAAAGATATTGTTTCATATTCAGTATAACCGATAGATTGAAAAGTATTGTTGTATTTTCAAGTATTATATATTAAATGAATGTATAAGCTGTACAAACTTATTTTTATTTGAAACGATTCGTTTTTTTTTCCTTATAATGATACTTCTCCCTTATATTATGGAATTAGTATTTATACCAGTAGTACACATCCTCTTTCCCTTTTCCCATCCAAGTACGGGAACCTTTAGCTATACTCTTTTTTTTACTCTCCTGATACTCTTCGACCAAAGGATGCGTTTTCACCCCGTAAATAAGCCTGTCGAGACCTGACTCGGGAAAATTGTGATGCTGCTACCAAACATCTCACATCCCCCTATACTTAGCATCACACTACTTTTCTCCTTCTTATTCTTTGGCACCTATCCAAGCCTTCTAAACTTTTTCCTCTTGCCTTTTTCTGGTCTACTAATATATTTATATGTTTGTTTCCAATTTATTAGACCACTACTCTCTCATACTCTCCCTCTCTCTATCTTTTTTCCCCTCACTCTCGTCGGATATCTTTGGAAATAAGTGCTTTTGAAATGTGTGTTGTAGCTAAAAGTTTTTGCGACAAATTGCTTGCTAAATAGTAAATCTAATGTTACTGACATTTTTATAATACCTAGTGTAACATTATTATACTTCGCTAGTGTAATGAATGAAAAACTTAAAATTAAAATTAAAAATGTGAACTAAATACTTAATCATTATTTTTTTTCAGTTCTAGCGAATCTCCCCCCTGAAGCAAAAATACTTTGTAGGCTTCATAATACTGTGAACTATGGTAAGCATGTCCGGCCATCATTCTATACGATGAGATTAACGATGCTTGTTACGAGTTTTATTTACCTCGTGAGTATCGAGCAATCATCAAGGCTGTCTGTGTCTTTGGATAAATATGTATCTTTTTATATTATATAGTAACTTGGGAGGGGCTTTTCGCACTCTTTTCCCTCAACCCCGTATAGCCGCCCTTCAGCGTCCCCATATAATAAGTGAAAATCCGATTAATGTCTCTGTAAATTTAACCCAACAATTTTTGGTCAAACTCTCCTTGCTTTCTCTGCTTTCCCCCTTTAATCAACAAATAACCCGAGTAACCCTCTAACTTTGTAGTATACTGCCAAAAATAACCGATTGCAGCTGAAGCCTTCTCGTAGCCTCCTCATACCCCCCAAAGATATCCGATATAACCCAAAAGTTACTAATAATCCAATAACTTAAACAAGCCACTAAATTAGCTAAACACTGCCAAAATCAACTCATTGTAGCCGAATCCGCTTTTTCAAAGCCCCTTTAGATTTTGAGTTTGTCCTGCATTACTTATTAGGAAAACTGACAGATGCACCATACTTATTTTATTCGAAACATTTAAGCAACATCATTTTTATCCATACTTTCGACACCGCTCATGGGGCTGTAACCGACAAGTTTTTAAATATGCGATGGTCTGTCAGTATAGCGATGTGCAACAACAGAGGGTATAGAATTTTTTTTTACATAATATTTTATTAACCAATCTGATACCAACCATAATTTTGTTTGAATAGACACGCGCAAGGCAAGCAGCATGTAGATCACCGCGTGGGAGACAGAGACCGAAAGAGAAGCAGTGCTCAAAGCGTGGTAACGCGCAACACACTGGCCCGTCACAACAAACCACCCCCCCCCCTCCCCAGCATCGGCGGACGGGAATGTGCGCGCAGAGTGGGGAGAGAGTGATACTCTGCGCAACATTTCCCCTTCACCTTACCTCCTCCCTCCCTCTCAACCGAGTAGAAGGGGGTAACTATTTGATTAAGTTATTGGAGGGGGCTATTTGTCCTCCCGCTATTGGAAAATCCCCAAAGGGGTATTCTTTCACAATTTTATCTAAAGTGTTTAGAAAAAATAAGGAAGGATTTCCCTTTGCCTTTTTTAATTAATTTATCAATAATTTTAATGTCATGTGACTGATACGGATAATGAGTGAGATAAAGGTGAGTAAACACAAAATAAAGTACGCTTATTCAATTATTTTTTAAATTATAACTACATTTACAATAATAAGAGCTAAGTAAACACACAAATAAAGTACGTCTATTAGTATAATCTTGAATTTAGAGCTTTTAGAAGCGCATTTAAATGAAACGACGCAATGTTATAAATAAAATCTAATAAACATTCACTGGTTAAGTTTATGCCTTTCACTGTATCCAACGATACGATTTTTTCGTACACATTCTCTACATTTTTATTATTCATATCACTAAGAATTTTTTTCACATCACTCGGCATATAATAGTCAATTTGCGCATTGTGCACATTAGTGCCTTTTTTTATAATGTAATCAACAAAGTTCTGTACAATTACAGGCGCAACTTTGGATAAAGCGCTCAATACACGTAAATAACTGTCGATACACAGAACATTTAATTCGTTTAAATTATCAAAGGTTTCTTTTTTAAGAACTAAACTACGGTGATACTCTTTCGCAACACTATCGTTTTTACTTAGCTTCACCACTTCTTCAATCTCAATCGCCTTCTCATTGTAACTAACGGTGAACTTCAGGGACCAGTTGGAACCGCAAATATTAATATTTTGCAAGTTACTTTCGTCTATAGTGAAATACTTCTCAATGTGAGCAAAAACCATTTTAAATTCGCTCTAGTCCGAAATTTTAAATGGAATACCTTTAAAATCGTGGCTCAACAGTCGAACGGTAGGCTCCCAATCGTCGTCGAGAAATTTCTCGTACTCTAGTCCAACTGTGGCTTTTTTGCCAAGGATTTATTCAGGCCATAAATTTTGCAAAATATCTGAGGTGATGATTGTTGCTTCACACTCGAGAGATTTGTAGCTTCCAACTCTGGTGTCCTCTTCTTCAGAGGTTCCATTTTTCCGTTCTACGGTGTTAAAGGTACGGCGATCCAGCAGAGATTGACACTCGATTTGAGTCCTCGTATGAGAAAAAGTTTGATATAGAGAGGGGGTAAGAGACGTTTGGAGGCGGTAAAACACGTTTATTCACGAAAACTGCGTCCAGAACAGCGTTACTTAATACGAGCACGATCATGTATCACGCGCTTGCAAAAACATTCAGAGGTAGGCTCGTGGGACGCTGACGTTTCTTATTCTTGGAATTCTTAACACTGAAATATCATCATCTGCCTCTGTACTTTTATAAATGTGTCTACTACAAATTATAAACGCATACACGGACTCGCTTACAATGATAAATTGAAAGAAATACATTTCATATCAATGACATTTTGCTGCAACTACTTTGTAAACATCTTACCGGACAGCCACCACTACCCGACACCGAACTCATCATTTTTTCATTACATTCCAATGAAAGGAAGCGTCGGCAGATTTCATCGTTTTTTTCCAAGGCGTCGGAAAAATTAGGGAGAAATTTTTGAAAACCCGATTCATGACTCATATAAAATAGAAACATCAAACAAAATTGACCATACACGTTAGAAGATATACTTTGCAACTGTTTTGCATAACAACGCAGTTTTTTTTACAATTTTTTCGGAGTCGATTTATATAATCCGGTACGTAAGGCTGAATACCATAGCTATCGAAATAAAAGCCGTTGGAGTGTGAGTCTACGTAAATAGCGACACAATGCATACCTGGCTTTGTATGATCGTCAGTGTTCATGACGAGTTCAGTCGGTTTCGTCCACACCCGTGGGATATGATCTGCTGGGAATACACCAATGGTATGCAAATTGATCTGTGACAAGATTTTCCGTATCTGTAGACTGTCTATGACAAATCTCCGTTGATTTTAATGATCTCTTGTTATTATTACGTTCACGAAGCGAAGATTATAATTTATGGGCGTTGTTCAAGGCACACCGATATTTTTGATAATCTGGTTTCAACGCGTGATGCATGCAATAAACATCTAATGATAAATAATTAAAAGACGGACAATCCACTTCGTATTATAAATTTATTACTTCACAAATCGTTATTTTGTATAAATCGTACCACTTTTCACAACCTCTGACATAAATCTTACGCGCGCTTCTTTCAATATTTTGCAAAATTTTATTAATCGATTTTAAAGGTACTTAACCCTCAAAGTATTCAAGTCCGTGATGACGCGTGGGTAACCATGTGTTTTGTCGTTTCACTTCCTTGGTCAACTTTTCTAAATTACAAGGTGGTGTTACAACCCAATGCGAAGAAAAATTATTGTTTAAACCCACAACAGCAACTTCTTTTGGTACTGCTACGTTTTTCTTCATTTGGAAATACTGAATGTTTACAACAAGATCCATGACGTATGTTTGATGAGTCAATGATGATCTGATGTGACGCATCAATTTCAAGAATGTTCTCGTACTCAGCATACACGATACAGTTTACGGTCGTGGTCAATGCTTCGGCAAACCGAACATCAAATCTAACGCTATCGTGTCTAATTAGGTTCCAAAGGAAGCATTCGTTGGCTGATAAATCTGGCATTAAATCGAAAGCAAACAGACAGTACCCGTTAGGATAAGATTTGTGATCAATGGTGTTTCGTTCGTTAAGAAAGTGAACACCAGTGCCCGAAAACAAGATGTGATAGGCATCGACGTATAAATTATTGGTTTTAAAGTCTGGCTGCAATGGTTTGGGAGAAACTCGAACACCATCGCTGTACAAACAGAGAAAAGAATGTTGAAACGATAAAAATTGAATGGCTTTATTGTGCGATCACCGTTATAGGCTTCATTTTTTACAAAACCGACAATGATTCATTTTGGTACTTGTCCCAAAATTATATTATCCAAAGTCTTGCCATAAATTCCACTGTGCATCGTCACAGCTTTTACCTAAACCCGTGTAAGCGGAGATTTCGCCTTACTTTTTGACAATGCCTTGGCGTGGGCAAGTAAAACGGATGGACTTATTTTGACACGTCGGACGAAATGATTAGCTTCTCCGATGCGTACAGAAACCAAATTTGAGGTGTCCATAAGACAAAAGCGTCGCGAGACCTTAATAAGCGCATTCTCACCTCAACACTATTGATGAATAATTTTTTCTGGTTGTACAAGTCACAATAAAGGTGACTTATTAGATCGACTGATTTTTTTGCAGATAATAACGCACGTCGCTTTGCTAGTCCTATGTTAGCATCGTCGTACCACAATACGCTCGTTAAATGCGATGATTTCGCAGTGGGTCCATAATTTTATAATGTTTTCAGGTAAGCTCTGTAAGCGTATGCATTGTTAGTAGATGATGCTGGTTTCTGATTAAAGAACATATCAACTTGATTAAACAACGAATGCATAAAATTATTCATTGACCTCGCTTTTGCGACTTAAGCAGCTGGGCCAACATTTGGTTCTTCGTTTTCATCAAGACATAACTGGACACGGAGACTAATCATCGTGTGCGCGAGATAAATCTTTTCTCGGCGGATCTCGGAATTATATCGGCGAGTCATGTGTTAGCGATAATATCGGTTTGTATTGTACCCAGTGCAATCCTTCGATGGTAGTCTGCGTTGGTGGGATATCAAACAAAAGTAGTTCGGACTGTAAACACTCGCAAAATTGACTGTGTAAGAAAGCCATTTTATTATCTAACTATCAAAAATGTTTCTAGCAGTCCTCTTTTTCTTCCCCTTTCTTCTTTTCTTTTTTTTCTGCGATGCAACACTCGCCTTTGGTTTTGTTTTCTTTTTGCGTTGATTTCGGGCTTTTTCACTTTTTTTATCTTACCTCTGATCTTACGACGACGACCACGCATCAACCGTACCGATTTACCAAACAGTTGCGACTGAAATGGCGTATTGAATTGCCCGACTTTATATCTTGAACCTTCCATGAGCGTATCCAACTTTTCCTTGGCTTTCCTTTTCAGCACATTTTCAGATCCTCTCACACGATCGTAAAATGTCTCATTGGATGGTATATTTTTAGTGGTGACATCAGACATCATGTTCATACCTGCTCGATCAGCTTCGTTACCAACAGCTCTGACACCTCTTTTGATAAGTGGTAAAACTCGTCGAAAGACACCGGCAAGAAACGATCCGATGCCTCCATGTCCTCGTTGATAAGGAAAACCAACGTAAATGTGTCTCACTCCTCTTCCATTGTTTCTGTGAATCGTGTCAAGACTTCCACCGCCACCACATTGTGGAGTAAAGAAGTTATCGTAGAAATCTATGGTTTTTTATTCGAGTCTTTTAAAGTGAAATGTTACTGTTAAAGTTCTAACATCAAAGGGTAATAGTTTACCGAGTTGGTCCCTTACATCAATTTCGATGATGTGGAATAAATTGAGTAACAATGGTATGTACATGTGAGCTAAGAAAATTTTATTTTTCGCACTACCGTACGCGTAACCTTGAAGATCCAACAACCCCGCTCGCAGTAATCGCGTTTAAACGTCTCCTATAATGTAGGGATAACAGATATTACCGTAAACAATCAGCATGGACCGTAGAGCATTGGCGAGATTGACGGGATGAACGGATTTAATTTCGTTTTTTTCGACAAAAAGATTTTTTGAACCCTCAAATCCGAATATTTTATGTTGTTCAGGATTGAACTTGAAGCGGACTGTATGATTTAGAGTATGGTCCAGAGCTGGTTAGGAGTAGAGTAGGCTAGTGTTGATACATTTATTAATCAGGCTCTTAAACTCGTCACTTACAAACACCGTTAACTTTGTGCAATATACATTTACAGATTAAACAAGTCTTGCAGAGTTACTTATAGCTGTTACGTTTATTATAAAAGAAAAATAGGTCTAGTAACGGCAAAGTAGTACAACTATATTTTAGAATGTGAGCAGAGGCAGCAGCTTAAAGAACTGTTGGGCTCAAGCATGGTAGGCGGACTGACTCACAAGCGCGCACGTCAAACCGTTAGCAGCGCACGGGAGCGGCAACTATATTTATAACACACACGCACGCATAGCAACGCGTACATTAGCAAACGGCATCTGTCCATACACTCCCACATACACACACACACACGCGCGAGGCATCAAGAATACGTGCCGATGTTATACATAACAACTTATGACATCACTAGCAAAGAATGATGTTATACATAGTCCCCGAGTTGATGCATGTGAGTATAAACGAGTAGGCATCAAGATAAGTTAAACTAATTATATTTAAAATTATGTTTGAACAAAAGAGTCATTATCTGTTTAAACAATACTATGTGAACAAAATATGAAAGGAAGTGTATAAATCTCAAGTAGGAAAATAAAATCGAATAGGAAAATAAGAAAAATATTTTATAAATCAAATAAATATTAGTTTGAATACATTAAATAATTAATCGATGAGGATTCGATCTCAGAACCCGTCTAATTAAAATCAGCTTATAGATAGGTCTCATCAAAACTGTACTTTGAGTTTTTACTTTTACGACTCGAACAAGCGACTATAAATTTTGGTAAGCTTTAATGACTCTACCTAATGGCCATTTACAGGGTGATTTTTGCTCGTTTTTAATGAGTACAAGGTCACCTTCTTGTATTGAGCGTTGCGGTGAAAACCATTTCGATCGAGTTTGTAGAGAAGAAAGATACTCACTAGACCATCTCATCCAGAAATTCTAAAGTGATTGCGAGAACAACTTCCATCTCTTTAAAGGAGACAACTTCTCTTACGAATAATCAGGTTCAGGGATTGAATAAGACGGCCGAAAAGATAAGAAATGGGCAGGAGTAAGAGAATTTAAATCCTGTGGGTCGTCGGTCCAGGGTGATAGAGGTCTAGAGTTCAAATATGCTTTAATGCAAGCGAGGAGGGTGGAATACTCGACAAATGTCAAAATTTGTTCTGCTTCAACTCTTTTGAGGTGATGTTTTGTAGATTTAACAGCAGTTTCCTTAAGACCTTAAAGTAAGGAGCTGATGGATGGTTAAAGAGCCACTGTGTTCCGGAAGCAGCCAAGCTATCAGGCAACGAGACAGATTGACCTAGCGACCGCCTCAGTCTTTTTATCTCGAGATCGGCACCCACGAAATTAGTTCCCTGGTCACTGTATATGTCGATACAGTGACCACGTTGCAAGACAAACCTATGGAAAGCAGCAATGAAGGAATCAGTGGTATATTCTTCCACGATCTCCAGGTGGACGGCGCGTGTCACCATACAAACAAATACAGCAACGTAACCTTTAAGCGTGCCTTTACCTTGACACTTTAATAGTCTTTCTGGGAATGGACCAGCATAGTTGACCCCAGTCCTTTGAAAGGCTGGAGTAAGTTGAACACGATAACTTGGAAGATCAGACATCAGTGAAAATTGAGGTCGACTTAAAAAACGTCGGCACCTTAAGCAATGTGATAACTTAGCCTTGACGATCTGACGTCCGTTTAAAATCCAAAACTTACGACGCAATGCGGCTAACGTCATTTGAATACCACGATAAAGTACAAGCTTTTAATAATATTCAATAAGCATTAGTGTCATGCAATCTCGACCAAATAAAATTAAGGGGTGCTTGGCATCCAGCTCTAGCAAGGAGTTGCTCAACCGACCTCTTACTCTCAAAAGATCGTTATCCAACATGGGGCCCAACTTCCTCAATCGACTAAGATGAGGCAAGGGCTCTGGATCTGATGAAGATTTGTTCAAGTTTCGATTAGTCACTGTCAAATCAGATGAGAAATGAGTCTGTTGATGAACATATACAATATACAGAGTAGATATTTCAAATTCTCTAAGCGTCACAGTACTAGTAGAAGGATTTAAAAATACACCGATTTTCATAAAATTTAAACCAGAAATAAATTATTTTGAGTCCTTAGCACGGCATTTCGTTTGACACCGATAAACGAATCTAAGGCAATACGTTATGGTTCGAAATAGTTGGGTCCATTTGGAACAGCGATCAGTCAGGTAATGAATGAAACCCTCACTAGGAGTACTTACAACGTTGGAAAATTGATTCGGTTGAACCACTTCAACTTTAACCTCTGGATAGTTAGGATTCCGCTCATGAAGGATTTCCAGACCTTTAAACCAAAATTGGTGCTTACTCAATAAACCAGGAGTCATACCTCGCGAAGCGATGTCGGCTGGGTTCTGTTTACCGGGAACGTGATGCCAGATGGCATTAGGCATGTTATCATGCACATTTGCACATTTGAGTACCTGTTAGCTACGAAGACAGGCCATCTGGATGGCGATAATCTCCAAAAATGGAGAGCACCGAGCAAGTCGGTCCATAAATGGACGGGAGCACCTTCTAAGGCTAGACAATTTTCAATGGAACGTTGAGTGATTTTGGCGAGCAGTTGGACTGCACAGAGTTCCAACCTTGGAGTCGTCAACACCTTTAACGGAGCCACCTTTATTTTGGCTACCTGGAGGCTGACGTGTACTTAATCATTGAAAACTACTCTTAAATAAATCACAGCTGCATATGCTGATTTAGAGGCATTGGCCATCCCATGAATCTCTTAAGTGTTGCATCCAGGCACATATAAATTCCAACGAGGAAAATTGATTCTATTTAATAATGGAACGTCTCGTAACCATTTAGTCCACTGTTCTGCGATAGTATCGGAAAGATGCTCGTCCCAAGCTCATTTTTGCAGCAAAAGCCACTAAAGAGGGTTTTGGAAACCACGATGGCAGGTAGAAGCCATCCTAATGGATCAAAAAATTTTGCTGCTTGAGCAAAAAGAGTGCGTTTAGTCCAAAAGGGGGTTTTTGGTCAAGAGAAATATTGAATATGAATTCATCAACAGTGGGGCTCCAAGATAACCCAAGAACTGGAATGGTTTTAGAGTGATCTTGAAAGATCTTAGGGTTATGAGCTCGTAAGTCCTCGGGAATATTGCGTAACACAAGTAGAGTGTTAGCTGACCATTTCCGAAGTGGCAGGCACCCGAGGGTAGTTAAATGCAAGAGTTCACCTGCCTTATCCCGAGCTTCTTCAATTGTATGACCCACTGATAAACAGTCATCAATATAAAACTCGTTTTCAAGAACCTGAGAGGCACTTGGATGCGTGCTTGAATGCTCAACGGCGAGCTGCTTCAATACGCGAGAGGCAAGAAAATGAGAACAAGCTTATCCATATGTAACAGTGGTTAGTAGATAGGTTTTGATCACCTCGGAAGAACTTGGCCTCCATAAAATAGCTTGGAAGGTTTGGTCGATAACATTTACCAAAATCTGCCGAAACATCTTCTTAATGTCAGTTGTAAAGGCAAATTTGCAAAATCGCCACCGAAAAATTTATTTAAACAACTTTGCCAAAATATTAGGGCCAGTATAAAGAAGCGAGTCTAAATATACTCCGCTTGGACCCTTGGCAGAGCCATTAAACAGAACTTGCAGCTTGGGTGGGAATCAGTTTTTTTTAATACACCGTGGTGCGGAAGAAAATAGCAGACATACTCTGGCTCCGTAGACTCCATCATGTGACTTAGCTTTTGGTACTCACGTATGAGGCGGTCATACGCGTCAAAAAGTTAAGGGTTGGCCACAAATTTTCTTTCTAAACTTTTAAACATGGCTAAATCCGAACGATAAGACTGAAAATGGTCTAGACAAGAAGGATTATGCTTGAATGGCAACCTAACTACAAACCTCCTATCAGGGGTCCTTGTATGAGTAGTAACAAAATGTTGTTTGCACTCAACATCTTCTTTACTAGGCCGAGGTATATATATCGGTTCTTCTATTTTTCAAAATTTTTGAAGTTGATCCAAAAGATCAGGTTCTTGAGAAATTTGCATCACCATTGAATTAACCTGCTGGCTGATAACTGGGTTGTAGACTTGCCCCGAAAGCAGCCACCCGATTGCACAAGAAGAAGCAATCGGTTGATTCAAGGGTCCTTTACGAATTTCACCTTGAATAATGCGAGCATGGGTCGATGCTTCTAGCAGTAAGTCAATTTTATCAAACTCATAAAATTCTGGGTCAGCCAATAGCAAATCAGATATATAACTCAAGTTCAACGCCTCCATACCAATTGGAGGTTGATAGAAAGAAACGTAGATTGTCCTTCGAGCCAGATACCTCTACGAGAAGTTAGGAGTGCGTGTTTTTTACGGCCACGTGTTTTTAACGCGTTAGGCCGCCATTATGGCTTCTCTAAAGAAATGACGAGCAATTGGTGCGGACGCGGACGACGCGCAGGCGCGTTGCCCGTCACTTTATCTATACACACACACACACACACTAGCCTGTCTGCTGTTGCTCATTGCGGGCTGACTACGGTGGCGTGCAGTTGAGAGCTCGCAGCAGCAGCAGCAGCAGCGGGGCGAGCACAGGTGGCTTGCAGAAAGGAGCTCACGCAGAAACAGCAGCAGCAAGTGCAGGCACGTGGTGGCCTGCAGACAGGGCCCGCAGCAACAGCAGCAGTGGGGCGAGCACAGGTGGCCCGCAGAAAAGAGCCCGCGCAGCAACAGCAGCCCAGCAAACAGACGGCATACAAGATGGTAGAGGCCGATGTACACGTGCACAGCACGATAATACCGGAGACAAAAACTTATCTTCAAGCAATTTGAGCACTTATGTGTGCGTGAGAGTGAGAACCCGGACAGCACGCCGGTGCACAGTGAAAGACTTCGTGTTTTAAGTGTTAAAAACCTAATATCTTAAGTAGAAAAAGAAATAATCAAATATTATTGATAAAACTTAAATCTTAGATGATAGCAACCAAGAAAAAATTAAACAGAACTTTAGAACTAGAAATCCTAACCTCCAAATTATTAGGATAACCTCAAAAAAAAAAACATTATTTTAACAAAATTTGGAAAAAAACCTGAAATTACTATTAGAATAATGATTTCCGAAAGATAAGATACTATTATAACGAAATCTTAAGTTTAATTTCTTATAACATAACTTAAAAACCTGAAATTTTGAATGTTCAGTCGTGTAAACCTAATATATCAATAAAGAAAGGAGATCATCAAATAATTCTTGATGCAGCTTACAGCTTAAATGATAGCGATCAAGAAAAAAGTATAGCAAACTCTAGAACTCGAAATCCTAACCTACAAATTAATAGAATAACCTCGAAAAAAAATTATTCTAGCAAAATTAGGGAAAAAAGCTTAAATTACCATTAGAATGATGATTTTCAAAATATACGATACAATTATGACGAAATCTTAAGTTTAATTTTTTCTAACATAACCTAAAAGCCCAAAATTTCGAATTTTCAGTCATGTAAACCTAATATCTCAAAAAGGAGAAGTGATAATCGAAAAATTCTTGACGAAGCTTCAAGCTAAGATGATAGTGAACAAGAAAAAATTATAAAGAACTTCAGAACTTGAAATCCTAACCTTCAAATTTATAGAATAACCTCACAAATAAAATTATTCAAACAAAATTAGGAAAAAAAGCCTAAATTACAATTAAAATGATGATATTTGAAAGATACAATACTATTGTGACAAAATCTTAAGTTTTATTTCTTTTAACATAACCTAAAAGCCTGAAATTTTGAGTTTTCAGTCTTGTGAGCCTATTACCTCAAGAAGGAAAAAAGATGATCAAAAATATTTTGATGCAGCTTAAAGCTAAGATGATAGCGAACAAAAAAAAATTATAGAGAGCTTTTGTATTTAAGGTCCTAACCTCCAAATTAATAGAATAACCTCAAAAAAAAAAATTGTTTAACAGAATTTGGAAAAAATGCTTGAGTTACCATAAGAATGATGATTTTCTAAAGATGCGATACTATCATGACGGAATCTTAAGTTTAATTTTTTATAACATAACATAAAAGCCTGAAATTTTGAATTTTTAGTCTTGTAAACCTATCATCTCAGGAAGAAAAAGAGATAATCAAAAAATTCTTAATGGAGCTAAAAGCTGAGATGATAGCGATCAAGAAAAAATTATGGAGAACTTTAAAACGTGAAATTGAGAATTCCAAATTGATTGAATAACCTTAAAAAAAAAAATTATTAGTTCAATTAATATTAAAAAGCAACATCTTAATCATCAATAAAATGATTATTCCTTGAAAATACAAAACAATTATGACGTAATATTACGTTTAATTTTTTTCAACACAACCTAGGAGCCTAAAATTTTGAATATCTAGTGTTTAAAATCTTAGATATTTAGCAGAAAAAGGAATAAGCTAATAATTTATGCCGTGACATGGAGCTGATCTGGATGAATTCATGGAAAAAGAGGTAACAGTATAGAGATTGTCTTTTTACTAAATGATAAGCTCGAGTTTGGTAGAATAAACTACGTATAAGATAAATTTCTACGGAAAATTCGAAAACGTAATGTATTTACCTTCAAAACTATTGTTTCTTTAATATGATTTCTTCATAATAGTATCGTATCTTTCGGAAATCATCATTTTACTGGTAATTCAAGCTTTTTTTCCAAATTTTCTTCGAATAATTTTTTTTTTTTTGAGGTCATTCTATTAATTTGGAGGTTAGGATTTCATGATCTAGAGTTGTCTATAATTTTTTCCTGTCTGCTATCATTTAAGCTTTAAGCTCCATAAAGAATTTTTTGATTATCTCTCTTTTCCTTCTTGAGATATTAGGTTTACAAGACTGAGAATTCAAAATTTTAGGCTTTGAGGTTATGTTTAAAGAAATTAAACTTATGATTTCGTCATAATAGTATCGTATCTTTCAAAAATCATCATTATAATGGTAATTTAAGCTTTGTTCCTAATTTTGTTCGAATAATTTTATTTTTTGATTTTATTCTAATAATTTGAAGATTATGATTTCAAGTTTTAGAATTCGCTATTATTTTTTCTTGTTCGCTATCATCTAAGCTTCAAGCTCCATCAAGAAGATTTCGTTTATCTCTTTTCCTTCTTGAAATATTAGGTTTACAAGACTAAAAATTTAAAATTTCAGGCTTTTAGGTTGTGTCAAAAGGAATTAAACTTAAGATTTCGTCATAATAGTATCGTATCTTTCGGAAATCATCATTTTCATAGTAATTCAAGCTATTTTCCCAAATTTTGTTCAATAAATTTTTTTTTTTGAGGTTATTCTATTAATTTGGAGGTTAGGATTTCAAGTTTTAAAATTTTTTATAATTTTTTCTCGTTCGCTATCATCTTAGCTGTAAGATCCATCAAGAATTTTTTGACTATATCTTTTCCTTCTTAAGATATTAGGTTTCTGACACTTAAAACCCGAAATCTCCCACTGTGAGGCGCAGTGTCCGCCTCCGCCAAGACGCTTTACACAACACAACACTAATCACTTTGGAAAAAAGACGGCTAAAATGGCTGACATAGACGTTACCACGTGGCCCGTACAACAGAATGGCCTTCCCTCCTCTCTTTTCTATCTGGCTCGAAGGACATTGTTTAGGATTGAACTTGAAGCGGACTGTTTGATTTAAAGTATGGTTTAGAGCTGGTTAGGAGCAGGGTAGTCGAGTGTTGATACATTTAATGATTAGGCACTTAAACTCGTCACTTACAAACACCGTTAACTTTACGCAATATATATTTACAGATTTAACAAGTCTTGCAGAATTACTTATAGCTGTTACGTTTATTATAAAAGGAAAATAGGTCTAGTAACGGCAAAGTAGTATAACTTTTTTTTAGAATGTAAGCAGAGGCAGCAGCCTAAAGAACTGTTGGGCTCACGCGTGGTAGGCAGACTGACTCACAAGCGCGCAAGTCGAACCGTCGAGAGTGCACGAGTGTGGCCACTATATGTATAACACACACGCACGCATAACAACGCATATATTAGCGAACGGCATCCGTTCATACATTCTCACATACACACACACACGTGCGAGGCATCAAGAATACGTGCCGATGTTATACATATGTAATTTTTTGGACAGCGTCAACTCGTGCGCGTATGCACTCTTGGACGCTTCGGAACACACTAACCTACCAAGTATGTTACCTCCTTTTTCCAAATGGAATGTAACGTGACGACGCAATCCCTCAAAACTATTGATTTCTTTGATGATTTCTTCGATATTTGTGTAAAGGCTAGGGCGCATATAAAAATCAACACAACTTTTGATTTTTTCTTCTTCTCCTTCTTCTGTTGATATGGCAAGTGACCGTGGTATACCAGCTATAGTGATCTTTTTTTTACTTTTCTTTAATACGTGTCGAAATGTCAGTGGTATTTTAATATCTGTTATACCAAACTACCAGCAAACTAATTTGCTGAGGCAATCCAGGCATGTAATGTGTAGTAGTATTATCAGGATGGTACTGCATACTACTGTTGCTAGGCAACACAACGTAGAATTTGTCCTTTATTGTATATCTTCGAGATAGTTTGCCTTATCCAGGAATTAAACTTTTTGGGATAACCCTTCTAACTGACAAAATACTCTTTGAACCGTCCTTTACCTCGACTTTTTATTATCTTGTCCGTCTAGAGAAAGCGATCCTGCAAATCTTTTGCACTCCCTTTAACTCTTTTTCGTAAAAGAAGCGGTCAATGTCTTCGTCACCCAAGTCTTTAAGAAAATACACCGGAGGTCGTCGCGTGCAAGAAACGCGAACAATTTTAAACAACTTCAAAGTAACCACTTTCGTAAACTTTGACAAAGACACTTCTCGCTTTGCTGATACGAAATAAATCTCCAATATTGTACATTGGAGTTTTATAAGTATGTGCACCATACCGGTGCATTATATTTTTACGCGCTTGCGCAACATTCTGAAAAGTTACGTCACCTGGAGCCATCTTTGTTGCTAAATGCTTTGTGAGATTGTACGCATTAATCCTTTTTCGAAGAATATCCACGAAAGGATAACTGTTCGAGTGTGAAAAGTATCGCCAAAGTCTTTCTTTTATAGTTCTTATGAAGCGTTCCGCTATAGCAGCCTTCGTCTGCTGGCTGCGAACTATTCTATATTCAATTTTACTGTCACGTAAAAGTGTCTGCATTTTGCGTCCTACGAATTCTTCACCCTTATCTGTCGGGAGACACATTGGTTTGCGATCGTTACCTCTCGACAAAATATGTTAGAACACTTCGGCCACATTTTTCGACGTCTTGTTTCTGATCGGTTCGGCCCAAGCGTGTTTACTTATAACATCGATGACAACGAGAACGTAAGCGTAACTGCCGTTGTAAGTTTTTAAAGGTCTCAAGTCACTTAAATCAGTCTCCCACACGTCACAAGAATTCCCTACATTATAGCTCCTTCTGGGAAGAAGGTGTTTTACAGGTCTCTGTAAATTGTAGGCATCTTGACTCTTGAGCCACTCTATCACGTTCGGTCACGAACAATTTTTTTCACAGCACTCGCAAGTTTGTTACCACCCAAGTATGCAGTGGGTCACGCCGCATCGTAGTAAATTTTTTATAGTGTTTCATGCATAGTTCTCTTTCTTTTCTTTTTTTTGCTCGCTTACAACCTTCGTTTTCTTTTTCTCACTCGATTTGGATCCAATCGCTCTCTTGATACGCGAAAAAAACTTTTCAAACGTAACCTTGCTGCACATACAGAAGGCCGTCAATAAAGCTACTGTTCGCTTATCTAGTGGTGTTTCTCTAGGGAGTATACTCGAAAAAGCCAATTCTGATAAGGCACTATCAGTTTTTCCACGGTCCTCTTTCTTCTGCGTAGCGTAGGCAAGATCGTGCTGACGGCAAGCTTCATCCAAAGCATTTACTCCCACGTCTCCGTGTTCAATGCGCTTAGCTAGTTTTGTTCCTGGGCTACAAAATTTGTATCTAGGTACATGCATTCCAAACAGTAGTAAATCAATTATAGCGTCGAAAGCACTATTTTTCCTTCCTCTTCCAGCTTTACTTCTTTTTCTTCGATAGGATCAGATTTCCGCTCAATCGACGCCATGATTGCTTTGGACGTTGTGAGACTGTAATTGTTTGGCCATTTTTCAGTTTTTGAATTTACGTCTTTGTCGTCGTCGATGTCGTCGATCAGTAACCTTGCTACCTTTGGGTTTTTGACACGCTCTTGTGAAATATTTGTGCTACGAAGCACCATGGCACACTGATCACATCCCACTGGTACGCGCTTTCTTCTATCCCTCAAGACATCGTTTACTAGATAGACAATCTCGATCGAGGTATACGAACGCCACCTATAATCACTGTATGTTTAGCCATCCACTCGACGGCACCGGTAGCACGCAAGCGACTTAGAACGACTGCAGCACTTTTGCGAAACTTTTTAGGTACGTTTTCGATAACTTCAGTATCTTGCCTCTTCTTCTCTATACGTTCCATTTCATCCTTGTCATCGGACGGTTCTTTATTTTGGGATGAGGTCGCACGATTACTTTTCACGTTAGTATTAATGTGTCCGTGTCTCTTGTTTTCTACGTCCTTAAAGTGTAAATATCGTTGCAGAACTTGTTAGTATTTCTTCCACTTTTCTCGCTCGTCGTCGTACGATGAATTTAAAATACCGTTCACGTCTACGTTGAGCCGACTCGTTGTCGTGCCTAGTGTTTGCACGGGTTTCAGATCACCGCTGAGAAATGTGTTTCGTAATCGTTCTACGTTTTCTTAGGGAAAGAAATTTTTTTTTTTGCGTGCTCCATTTTTACACTAGCGACAGCACTGTTTTAAGGAGTGGACCCAATAAAGCAGATAAGAAACTTCCTTCTTGTTGTATGATGATTTTTTTCTTCGATGCCGGATGAACTTTTTTGTTTGCCAATTTTCTCAGAACGTTGGCGTGTTTACGCAAATGTCTTTTGTTCTGTTCATTAACCACTACGCTTTCTTCAAGAATATTCAACGTGCACGTACAAATGTATCTGATCAGTTTGGAATCGGCTTTACGCAACAACGCCATTTTCTGCTCCTTGTCGAGATGATAGAGAGCTCTTAAAATGGCAGTTTGTTTCGGGCCAAACGGCGATCGTGACTTTGGTGCCATCAAAACGTTACGAAGGGTACTTGATTGACCGTCTCGCTTCCTTTTAGCAGCTTTTTCGCAACGTATATATACTGATACTCATCGTCCAGAAAAATACAAATACGAAATCAACAGTTATCCGGTGTATTTTGTTTGAGATCGAACAAGAGGTATCCAAACGGTCGCGAAGTGGAGTCCCAATAATCTTCTTGCAAAAATCGAGGATTTTCTGGCCACACTTGTCTCGAAAGATATTGTATTTGTGCTTGATCGCACAGATTTCTAAAGATGACAATGTACTGTGCGTTTAACGATATGTCGCGCTGACCCTTATCTTGATGAAATATATTTTGCGTAATTAAGATTACGCTCAAGTTGTTATAATGAGTACCTTTGGTGAACAGATTGACGATAGTTCCATTAGCGGATGATTCACGCATCAAATCGTGAATAATTACTAGTTCTGTTCTCGAGTCACCTACCCAATGACTGCTTTGCGGTAATCCTTCGTGAAATTCTATATTCTATCCGAGATCTCGGTAACTAGACTGCCTCTCACCGTTACAGAGAATGATCAGTTCGAAGCGAGTATCACTCATACGTTTGATGTGTCGCAAAAATCTTTTGACAAACACGGTTTTACCACAACCAGCTGGACCCCTCAGTGTGCACGTCTATGTATGTTACCATCGTGTATCCATGATACCTACTGCATTCTGTTGAAAACCTGAGCGATCGCGGGGTGCACTCCACGCGCGTTGCATGCGAGTCCGCGAGAGTTTTAAATAAAGGCTCGTACTAGCGTAAGACTGGATCGTACGACCAATCAGCCCGCGTCGTCGACTTGTGGGCTAATCAATGTCTTTTATCCGCCACCGCGCCGCACACAACAGCTTAGTTTAGCGTAAAGGCGACTCTCGCGAACAATCGGCTCGTTTCGTCGGATTAATTGCCAATCGAACTGATCACAATCGTGTATTCTCCTATAACGTTAATTTTCAAAAAAATCTCGCTTCTTACATACCTATTCTTTTAATCGTACAAAGAACTAGAAATGATAAGATTTTTTTTAAAGATTACGGGATTTTGTTTCGAGTAAAAAAATATGCTAACAGTAAATTTATTGGAAAAACTTTTGTTTTATTAAACGAAGTACAAACATTCTTCGCTACAAGAATGTGCTGACTTGAAATTAAAAATATTCGTCACCTCGGTTCTATGAATTTACTGACGTAGACGAAAATTTTACATTATATTCCAGGTTGCACACGTACACACACGCACTCACATTATTTTGCAGCTTACTGCACTGGGCTCGTTGCTACAAGAATGTGCTGACTTAAAATTAAGAACATTCGTCGTCTCGATTCTATGAATTTACTGACGTAAACGGTAATTTGATATTTTATTCAAGGTTACACACACACACACACACACACACACACACACACACACACACACACGCACACACACACATACACACTCACACGTTTTGACAGCTTACTACACTCTGCTTGGTTTTTTTTCTTTAGATTTATACTACGGTTTGTTTCTGGAAAATTCTAATTACACATCCATCATGTCAGCGGCAGCAGTGCTGCGTTTGTATCCGTAAGGGTACAAGATGTTGACTTTAAATAAGTATCATGTTGGCTTTGAAAAGTCTATTTTTTATCAGTCATTTACTCTATATCCGTGTGCTTGTAACCACACAAATAACTTATATCCATAGTCACATATCTTCTTTTCCCGTAAACTGGTTGAAAAGTTTTCGTTTCTTATTGCGTTATTACATCATAAAAAGCTATTTGCCATATAGCATGATTCGACAATGTAATTTCCGATACATTCGATGTAATCAATTTTTGAACCAAGTCAAAATTTATCCTCTTACTGTTTGTATAGTTTAATCTGATACCTTTACCTTGTAAACGTTCTCTTTAACACCATTAGGTTTTTCATACTTGTAAGCGTAAAACATTGATCCACCAGATGAAAAAGAAGTTATGTACGTACCGATTCCATTATCGGCCAATTCGTCCGTAAGACAGCCAAGCGTCGTACCGAGAGGTAAGTCGGGCTCTCCTTCTCGGGTAACGTAAAAAACAGAATCGGTATCAGAATATAATGCGCGTGATCCTAACTCATATCAATAGCTAAAGAGTTTTAAACAAGCTTGAGCTGTAACGAATGCAGCTATGACCACACTAGTTGACGTAAGTGGTGTTAAAGCCTCGTTTTAATAACTCCAATTTGCGTAAAGTGTATCATCATTGACAGCCAATATACCGTTAATAGGACGTGGAAGGGAGAGGTTGTATTTGACGAGAGGCACTTGAAAGCCAATTTACCGTTACATACTTTTCTCCTCTCTTACTGAATGGAATTGCATCAAATTTTGGAATTGGTCTCAAAATTA
>JAPYYV010004872.1:0-16093 GCA_030522625.1 Copidosoma aretas
CCACAATAATATATCAAGCCGTCAATGGATATTTAATGCAACAAAAATCCACACAATAGTTTCTACAAGATTCAAATTTTTTAATGATGAGATTGGAAACAATAAAAAAAAATGTTTCCGCCCGGGATCGAACCGGGGACCTTCCGCGTGTTAGGCGGATGTGATAACCACTACACCACGGAAACGATGATATGTAGAAAGAAATTATTACACCACAATCTGAAAATGTGTATATTTCTGAAGTTTCTTTGAAATGATAGAATAATCAATTTGTTTGAATCTCTTGATTGACTTAGAACAAACAGAATTATCCTTAATGTTATACTTTAATTATTTTTACCCACACTAACATTCACAACTGGGTTAAATAAATAGTTACTAATGACATCTATTGGATAGAACTTATTTAATAAATCTTATACGGATGCAGTCGATAATGCAGTTTTCTCTATTTTAATCGGGCAGATTGAACTGAGAATTTCTAAAAAATAATTACGGATCAATTAGTTTTGTCATGCATCATGCAAGTTCTTCAACAATGAAATTTGTTCTAAATAAATAGTTTTTCGAAATAATCATGTAAAAATATTGCTTTTTAAATAAAAAAATAAACTAAATTTCATTTGTTTTCGAAAAAATTGGGCACGGACGTCACGGTAATTTAGTTTTATCAAATAATTGTATTGTGATTACCGAGAGGAGCAAGCACTTTCCGCACAAATAACAATTGCATAAATAACTATTTTCAACAGAGAAAGTCACGAGTAATACGGCGAAAGAAATTTTCAAGTCCATGGAAAATCCGCGAAGAATTTACCCCGACTAAATATTTCCACGTACAATTCAGCATCGGAGCTCTCTCTCCAGTGAATTGAGAAACCAATTAATTTAAATTTTTATTGGACTAAAGGTTATTGATACAATGCTTTTAAAATATTGTCCTAATTTTCATTTATCTCATTAAAAACCTAAGATTTTACCAGTACTCAGAAAAAGTTCAAATCTCGACTCGGGAATATTTGTTTACACAACCGTGAAATGTGTGCAGAAAATTCGACTATATAATATGGATGTATTTGATAGAAAACTTATTTTGAGAAATCTTCCAAAAATGCGCATGCCAAACTGGTTCGAGTTTTTTTTCACATGAATTTACCATAGTCGTCTAATAATGCTCATTAATTTCATCTTTATGGTACTAATTTTGTAAAAGATGTGAGTTTAAACTCATATTATAATTAACCATAATCCACTGATACAATTATTTAAAATTTTTTTTTTTTTAATTTCTGAATTTACGTCCATGTGTCGTATGTGCAAATAAACAAGATTATATGCTTGTATCGCTTTCATTACTATCATAAAATGTTATACTTCACATTAAATTCTTATCATCCAACGAAACTGATGCGTCAATAAAGAACAGTACTTGTTTAACTTTTTCAATCGCTTCCTTCCGTTTACGATTAAATATCTTCAAGCAGTGAAACCCCTTTTCTATCCCATACAATACTTTTTTGAATGATTCATACCAAAATAAAACTTGAAAGATAATAATAATTATAATCATAATAATAATATTTGTTCTCAAACACTTGTTAACTATTTTAAAACTGTACTATTGTATGATTTTTCGTTGCCATCATAACATGCACTGAATTTGTGTTCATCCTCAAAAAACTTGTATATTCCATCATTCCATAAAGAATTGAAACAACGTATTTAATTATTTCATGTTGAATTATTTTTTAACATCATGAAAAGTAGTTTTCTGAATGAACAACTGAAGATTAGACTCAAAAAATTAATTGTATTCTGGTAGTGCAGGTTTAAATGTTGTTACTGTAACCCATCGCATTCTATCAATTATAGGTTTAGCAACCCGTGAGGCCAATATATTAATTTTTTACGCTTAAATATTCTAAAGCTATCTATATAAGGAGACGTTTTATTTCGTAACACCATTTTATAGACATAGCCCGAAATTCCAATACGTTATAACTGCTCGCTGCAGCAAAGGTTTTTGTAGTGTCAAGTAGTCAACTTTCTCTCCCCTGGATACTCCAATTGAATCGTACTTATCAATTTTCGTACTAGTAATATAATTCTAGAAAATTTTGATAATATTGATCTTAAAAATTGCAAGCATTTTTAAGTTAAGAATATTCGCTACAAGTCCGATATAATAACTATACTGCTAGTCTCATGTTTTCACTTTAATATCACTAGTTTTCACATCTTCTGATTGTCATGACATTGTTTTGTTTTTTTGTTTTTTTTTGTTCAAAGTATGGTAAATATTATTTGATTAACTATTATCACCAAGATTTCGCTTTCATACAGCTTGAACACTAGAAAAAAGAGTGAAGATACTAATTAGAGTTAGATTTAAAGTGTTTTTCGGGTAATACATTTTGAATCGCGCGCAATTTGTTTGGTAGCCACTGCTGCCTCTAGTGACGGACTTCAGTAACTGTAATTCTTAGTGTTGTGTTGTGTTTGTCCCTTGGCAGCTTTTGGCTTTATTCAGTTTCGTTTCAACAATCACAACAAACAGCGGACGACAGTCAAGCCGGATGAGACGAGAACAATACCTAAACAGTGCATCACAAAAACCCAAGATCGGAGCGCGTTATTTTTCCTCTTCGACGCTTGCGTCACTTTATTAATAAGTATCGGGGTATCAGTATAGAACTATCCAACATCAAGACAGATCGGGTGAAGAATCAATCAGCTGTGAGCGGAGGCATTTTCGCTCTAGAATGTCAACGATAAAGAAAATGCTAACCGTCGTCTTTGCACTCTGCACTGTTCTAGCTGGTGAGTGTTATCATGTTATTGTTTTGATCAAAGTTTTGATACTTAATGGTGAAATGGTATTTCTTTTATGTAGCTAAATATACACCGGACAATAATATAGGAAAATCGCTTATTCATCTATAACGTGCTCTCGCTGACACCTGATCGTTAAAGTGTATTTCACTTATTGTACTAACCTATAAGTAATTATACACACAAAAAAACGCTGTCAGTGTCAGTGATTCTAGTAAACGTAGTAGGTTGTTTCCGTTCATTACTGTCAATATAATAGGTCATGCCCGTGATAAATCGTTATATTTCGGAGTAAATAGTCAAAAGCTGGCTGGATTTTTGGAGTATTGCGCTGCTTACCGAGGGCTCCAGTAATCATGATAGCAAAATTTCGAGTGATTTTAATATCACGCAGCATACTAAGACAATATAAGTACCCAATCCCTAAGGCAGACTCACTTCCATCATAAGTACGTGAGGTACTTATTATAGCTACCCTATATTATCAGTGTGATCGGAGGCTGTGAACAGTGCAGTGGACCAGCGATCTCAGAAGTGATTGAATGACTATGGTCACTCTATCCCTTTTGAGAACGCTGGTGTGGACTGTGGTCCACGACGTACTGTATGTAGTATATTAATGTACATACATACGTTGTTAAGTATAATCCTGTTCTTTTAATAAGAAAGTGAGAAGACGGAGAAATTTTCGTAGGTGATTTTCCGGAGATCCGTACACGTGCAACTTTTCCTCTATAATTGTTACGAATGTAATTTGCCGAAACCTGCAGGGGCAGACAGCCTGTGCGTTACAATTACAAAATATCACCAATACGCATGCATGTATGGAAAGAAAAAATTTTTCGTCGTTAATGGATTTTTCTAGCGGAATTAGCTGGCTGACTTACCGTATATTATCCTTTGGCGTTTACAATTCAAATTCACATGCTTCCTATAAACTTCTTTTATATTTAATCATATATACAAATGACTCCAATGGCGTTTACCTATCAAATTTTTTCAACGTACAGCGCGAAGCCTCCATACGTGATAGAAATCGCTATATTTTTAATATTCTTTTATATTTACCTACTCACGATGGTTGTATAATTTTGTTTAATACTACGCCTGCTTCGAATCTCAATATCATACTCATCACTCGCACCCGTCGATGTATTCATACATATAAGGTATATGTAAGTATACGCTTACCTGATTATATTTTTCAACATGATAAGTATACGGTTGCGTCGAATGACCGTTCGTTATATCTTCTTACCGAACTTGTCGTTTCTTTGTTTATTTTTTTTCTGAAGATTTCGTTTTGCTATGATATGCTTTACTGCTCGACAAAGAATTTCTTCCGTTTTGATCGCGCGCTGATGTTTTTTAAGTATTAGGTATTTAAATTAAACCGGAATCGTACGAGTAATGAGTACCCCGAATTACCCAAGTGATGAGAGAAAGAGTCTCTCCGACTCATTCGATCGGATGATTTTTAATCTCATGGGTTAACACTTAAATAAATTCATGCGAGCAATCCCTGCCCATGTAATATTTATACACGCTTGCATGCTTTGCATGGACTTTTGTTATGCTATTGCTATAATAATCAATATTATTCATACTGCCAATGATGATTCACGATGTCTTTACGTGTGCTAAATCAAAACTCGGGCTGACGAAACTCTGATAAATATTGTTTTCTTTGAATGAAACGTTGAGAAGGGAGATACTGTGCTTGCTTTCCGAGAACCAAGTATGTGTGATCATTTTTTCTCAATATTTTTTCTTATTAACATGATTTTTCATTTAATTCTTTTTAGTAAGAGTATATCGAGTCTCAAGTCTCAAATGTCTTGAAGCGCACGGATAAAAATATGTTTCTCCCTGACATCAGCTCTTTTCGTGAGCAATTTGTTGAATTAGTCATGGTATGAAACTGAATGCGACGAGGGTCACTATTACATCACCTACATACGTTACATATATATTTAAAAGGTACACACATATACAGCAAGATGCTTTCAGCTCTCTGGCTATCTCTCTCTCTCTCTCTCTTTCTCTAAAAATTAAATCTGCGACTACTGACTATGCCTCAAGCTTTACTTATGAAAATATTGACGCGATTGTTCTTTCCTTTCCTCCTTGTCGGTCACACTATAAATGCATGTAAGTATACAAGCGTTTCACATAATGGTATAATTTGTTTACCTACTGAACTGAGACTGCGGATCAGCAACAGCATTTTTTTAAGTTTCCTTTATGAGGTGGAAGAAATGAAATTGAATAAAATGCGTGATAATTAACAGTTGCTTTATTTAAATGAACTTTCACATGTTAGCGAGATACAGAAAAAAAGACTAGATTTTGTGTCACGTGTCTTTGGCACTGGTTGTATTTTAAGAATTTCATATTTCTCTGCTACTTTGTTGAAGAAAATACTCGGAAATAATGCTTTGTTTGTTTTGTCTGAAAATATATTTAAAAAATCTTTTCCTTTTGTTGGCAATGCTAAAACTATTGCAATCAACGATTTATTTTAGAAACATTGTTTCGTAAATTTTTCATTTTTTCTTCTAAGTACTATCAAAAGCTGCTACTATGTTAATTACAAAGTTTTTTCAATGTCCTGTTTTTAAATTGCGTCGCATAACGACCGCTGATCAATGATGAATGTAGATACTTTCTTCTAACGCTCTAAGCAAATATGAGTCTTGTAAAATGTTTTTGACAATTTTTTCTGGGAAAAAAATATCTTTTCCCACCTCGAGCTTTCTTGGAACCCTGCTACACCCTGAGTAGGAAAAATAGCATTCGTAACTCGATCGTAAAGGCTTCTTTACGAACCTCGCCTACGGCTCGTGCCATATAAACCTCTCGGTTCGCAAATTAAAGCCTTTCCAATCTCGTACGAAAACTACTATTCGATAAAATTCAATGGCTTTGACGAAAAAAAGTTTTATTCTATTTTTTTGTCTAAAAACGATACTTGAAAAAATTGTTCTTTAAAAAAAATTCATTTTTATGTCTCGACAACAGAATAATATATTTTATCACTTTAGCGTGAAAATAACTAAATAAAATCACACGAGTACAATCCAATTTTATGCGTGTCATGAAAAGTATTTTTTATGTCGCAGGAATGTAAAAACCAAAAAAAAATAGTTTTCGTCACAAGTGTTCATATCTCTCCATCGATCACTGGCCCGAGGGCGCTTGCACATTCTTCTAAGAAACTGAAAAAGCGATTTTCACATCCAAACATGAACGAAAAAGAATATAATTTTTCTGGATTTTCGATTCATTTATGTTTTGTTTTATTTATGTTATCAGTGACATCTGCTAGCATATTGTCTCCTGCTAAGCAAAACACCGCGCATCGAGCATGCTCCAATGATTGTACGGATGGACCAGCATATTGGTGCCAAAATATCACGTAAATATCATAACATTTTCAAATAATTTTGTCAAACATGTTCAGTTCAGAATTTTTTTCTTTCAATGTCTGCTTAATTACATTTTTTTTTAAATTACGAAAAATTATTTTTTCCATTGCATTAGACGTGTTTTGCTACGAAAATAATTTTATGATACCTTTTTATATTTTGATGAAACAAATTTTTTTACAGTACGTCAGGATGTTGCAGTGCTACATCATTCTGTATTACTCGCAAATGGATAAATATGCAGGTGCCAGAAGATGATGACAATGTTTGTAACATTTGTAAAAATATGGTCCAGCAGGCACGTGACCAATTGGAAAGCAACGAAACTCAAGAGGATTTGAGGAATGTGTTTGAAGGCACTTGCGCTTTAATCCACATTAAGCCAATCGTTGAAGAATGTGATAAGCTTGTTGATCAGTTTGTTCCTGACTTAATTGAAACTCTGGCATCACAAATGAATCCTTCAGTTGTTTGCTCGGTGGCTGGGCTTTGCAATTCCGCTCGCATTGATAAACTTCTGGAAGAGTATAAAGATCAACCTGTGGTCAAGGTAATTCATTTCACTAAGTTTCTTACCAACAATACCAACAAAAATGCAATATTACATCAAAAGTTTTTTGGTAAAAAAATTACATTTTTACATTATACAAGTATCTTGTGGAAAAATTATTACCTTGATCACATTTATCACATAGCTTGATAATATTTCTTTGTGAATCGTAATACCTGTTTTTAATAATATTTCAGAAAACTGAAGGGCAAATATCTTTGGCTAATGATGAGTACAGTCCTGATGAGTGTTCAAAGTGCTACACAATTACTCATCACATGGAAGATAAGCTCAACCATGCAACAAAAGATCAAGTTCTTAATCGATTCCTTGAATTCTGTGGAGAATTTAGTTCTTTCTCAGACTCATGTTCTGCGATTATTTTAAAATATTTTGAAACGATTTACAACCACATTAAGAGTAATTTCAATGCTGGCAATATTTGTCACCTCTCTGGTCAATGTTCTGACAGATTCCACGTTCATGAAGATGAAAACAAAGTAATTATTTGATTATTTGTTTGTGGTATAAATTTAATCATTTTAAAATCACATCGTGTGTTAATAAATGTTTCACTGCTATTTATTGTGTAAGTTTTATTTTGTTGTTCATTAACGAATTACTACAAATTTTTTAGCCTCTTGCTGTTGAAATCCGACCGCTGTCCAGTGTGGGTAAAGTTGATATTGGCGATGATTTACCCTGCAAGTTCTGTGTACAGCTGGTTGGCCATTTGAGAGATCTATTGGTCGCCAATACCACCGAGACTGAATTCCTTCATGTACTTCGTGGAATTTGCAAACAGACCGGACGCTTTGCTGATGAGTGTCAATCTATTGTTAACAACTACTACACAGAGATCTACGAGTTCCTCACCAAGAATCTAGATGGAAATGCTGTGTGTCAAATGGCTAGCTTATGTCCAGCACCAGGAAAGGAGGTACACAATTTATCTCCTTATGTCTGTTACTTTTGATTTTTATAGTATATTTTTTATTCACATAAATTAGTTAGGGCCAATGTGGCCTTTGATCCCTCAAGAACATGCCCAATATGCTCTGAAAACCATGAAAGCTGATGAGATGCAATTACCACTTGACAGAATGAGCATCCCAGCTTTCCCCGTAGTTGATGACACCTACTGTTCTACTTGTGAATTTGTAATGAATCACTTGAAAAAGAACATCAAAAATATCCAAGATAAGGTAAGTCAAATGTGAATTTATTTATTCAATTTGGAAAATATTACACATTATTTCTATCAATCCAGAACGACATAAGGTCTGCCTTTGTTGGAATAAAAGATGTTATTACGTATAAAGAAAATAGAAAGGACCAAGAAAGATATTTCTTGGACAAATATGAGGAAGCATTAACTGAATTGATCTCCCAAGGAAAATACTTTTCAGAGGTATTAGATTTGTTTTCTGTCTTTTATGGCACGCTTCATAGTAGGAGATATAATAAATTTGCTATATTACTTATGTAGATTTGCTCATTAGTCGCGGTCTGCCCGACCAATCAGCAAATTGAAGCTTGGAAACAAATTCCTGCTGAATTCAAAATAAAATCACCAAGAGACGATAGTTCCTGTCCTCTATGCAAATTGGCTGTTACAAAGATTTATGAGTATATTCAAGACAACAGAACTGAAGTAATAACTGTACATTTTTTCGTAATCTTAAATATTAATTTGTTGGTATTAATTTACTTTGCATTTATTTTGTGATCCATTAGGAAAATATTCAATCCGCTTTGGATAAGTTGTGCATGAAACTGATGCCTAAAAATTTAAAAGGAGAATGCATTGATTTAGTAAAAGTATACAGTAAAGAGCTAATCCAGATGTTGCTTAAAGATATGTCAGCTGAGGAAGTCTGTGAAACACTCAAGCTCTGTAAGCCATCAAAAACGACCAAAAGACATGAATCGCTCGTTAACAGTGAGATCGTTGCTGTACCAAAGAACGATGTGAAAGGTAAACAGAAATGTGCCCTGTGCGAATATGTGTTGCATTTCATTCAACAAGCTATCACTGACCCGAAAGCTGAAAATGAAGTGAAACAGGTTGTCCAAAACATTTGTACGGAACTACCAAAATCAATCGAGAACGATTGCAAAGATTTTGTTGACAGTTACGTTACTACATTAGTAGCTATCATCACTCAAGAAATCGATCCCTCTCAGATCTGCCCAATGATTCATGCATGTCCATCTGCTCAATTACTCCAATCAAATAAACAAGTAGAAACTCAAGATATTGCATATGAATATGAAGACAAATCCAACTGTCCTCTTTGTCTTTTGGGAGTTACTCAGCTGTACAATGTTATTAAAAATAATAAAACTAAGGTATTTATCAGTTGATCCAGCAATTTCAGTGTATAATTATTTTAGAAATTTAATAATCCAATAATAAATTATAAAACAGGAAACTATAGAAGGTGCATTGAAAAACTTGTGTACTCATTTGTCAAAATCTTTAGTGGATCAGTGCGACAATTTTGTTCATAAATATAGCGGATACATTATTGATGCGATGATTGCCGATTTCACGCCTGTTGAAGTTTGTGTTTATCTCAAAATTTGTAACGAATCTAAAAGTGCTGACCCTCCAATTACATTCTTCCCGTTAGACAAGGATGGTCAAATAAGTATGAATAAATAATTATCTTGTAACCTATTTACTTCATTATTATCAGCATTTAAATAATTAATTATGAAAAATTCTTTCAGTGACAAACGAAATTCCTGACTATCCAACTTATCAGTTAGTACCTGCTAATATTCCCGAATTCAAAGGAAACACCGAATGCATGATTTGTCAAAAAGTAATGGCTTACGTGGAGAAAAAGTTAAGCACTCATAAATCAAAAGAAGAAATCGAACATATATTTCACGAAGTTTGCGATTATCTCCCTGGGATGTCCGTTAAATGCAACGAATTTGTGACCGAATATGGTGAAATTGTGATTGATCTTATAACTCATGAAGTTAGTCCTTCAGAAATTTGTGCAATTGTCGGTTTGTGCGGCACTACAACTGAAAAGCTGAAAGGTATTGTTTCCGAATCGGATAATTCTGAATACAATAATTCTGAACTGAAAACAATGGCTCGCATGTATCAGCCTTATGTAATTATGGTATGAGAATTGACAAAAACAATGGAATGTGTCATTTTTACTAATGTCAGTGATAATTAAAAAAAATGCTTTTATTAAATAAAATCAGTATTTTTTTAATACTCTTGTTTAGTTTTTAATAGTTTTAACAATCTCCACTTACCCTTTACAGATACTTTTTCCTGTGAATGCATCTTTGGGAACGTTTTTAATAAATCCTTTACTTATTCCTGCATGGTACCATTATAATAAATATGTGGCAGGGAACAATCATGCTTATGTCCTTTAATTTCAGAATCTGTTGCTGAATGTGCTTTATGTCATGCTATTGTTACAAATGTAGATAAGATTATGTCAGATCCAGAAATGAAGGAAGATGATATTTTAGATAAAGTTTGTAAGCTCGTTCCAGCATCTGAAGAGCAAAAAGTATGTTTGCTAATCTTCATGCTGCCTAAATGTATTTTTGTAAAACTAATGTGCATATTTTTATTTATAGTGTACAATGATGCTGAAAGTTCATAAGAAAAACATGATGAATATCTTTTTAAAGGATGGTCCACGTCATGTCTGTAGCAAACTTCTTCTGTGCTCATCAAATGATTTTTCATTCGTATCTATTATAAGGGGTAAACTTAGGCAAGAGATTGATAATGAAAAGCTCAACATAAAATTAGGTACTTAGAGGGTATGCTTGTGATTTGTGGCTGTTATAAAATCTTATATGATTGGTCGTATGATTACATCTACTTTGACCACTATAAAATCGTTGACTGGTAGCTACGAATTTGCACCGGAATTTATAAGCTGCATCAAAATTGATAATCATTGTGAAGAAACATGTAAGAGCAAGAATTTTGCAGTAACAGTATATTTTATATTTAAAATTGTAATTATAATGTGCAAACTTTTTATATTTTATCACTCGTTGATAATTTTTGTATGCCATACAAGTGTTTTTTAATGATACAACTTGATTTTCGTGCTGTGGATCGCACATACATTAAATAATTTTTCATAAATATTGAAACGAAAAGCTGTTTCATTAACTCATTTGCATAATCTCAAGAACAATTTAATTCATCAATTTATTTTTATTCATAATTCATTTATACAATTTATATGTAAATATTTATATTGTTTTGGATGATGACCAAAAATTAAAGAAATATTCAACAAAACTGTTAGTTGACAATGCGAATATTTACATACTTTGTTTGAAAATCAGAGAAATAAAAATTCTACAACAATTGATTTACCAATCTTCACGTAACCAAAATTTTTGATTTTTTTACACACATAAATCATAGTCATCTGATAAGGATAAGTTTACTGTGATAACAAATTGATAGAAAACACTGTTTTTGTGTTTTCTTTAAAAAGGAATAAACTTTCAAAATAAAAATTTTGACTTTGGTTAGTTACCTTTCAACAAAATCCAGTATTTTATTCAAAACTAACAGTTAATAAAATTATTTTTATTTAATTGCTTGTTATTGTTCATATAACTTGTATTTAATAGGCTATCAGCAAACTTTTCAAAATCAACTTCTATTCTGCATGAGTTAATACAGATCTACATTGTCATTTTCAAATTTTATCAGAACAATATCAACATTATCAACCATTATAGTAGCTTTTACAAATTTGCTTTAGCTGAAGATATTGGAGTATTATTGGTTGAGAGAGAATTTAGAGCACATATTCCAACAAAGACTTTAGAAAGTGGACGTCTCAGAGTTTGGTTTGCATTAGTCTTGCTTGGCACATTTAATGAGAACTTTTACAAACTCCGAATCTGAACAGTATGTTTTGAATGAATAAAGTTATTTTTTTTTATGTACAATAAATTTATAAACATAATAAAATTTGGTTTTTATTTTTCGCATTGATAAACAGTGAGAAAACAATTTTAATAAATACAATATCACATTATGAGAAGGTTCTCAGCAACTGCAAGATTAATAAGAAAATTTTCAACTGCCGTTGTTAGATTTTTCTCCTTAATAGCTTGAATGGGAACTTTCTTTTCTCCCTCTGGTGTTTTGACGGTGGCTAGTGTTGTTAGCTGATTTAATAGATCTTGAGTCTTATCAGCTATTTCAGATATCAGTTGGGACTCTGCAAGTGCTTGGTTTTCACTGAGTTGCACCATGAATATAGCTATTTCTTTGTGTGTTTTTGTCATTGTTAAACTTTCTGCAAAGTTAATAAAATATACATATTTATTTATTTTATATTTACTATAGGTAAGCCAAAAATATATCATACAATAGTTTACCCTTTGCATGATTAGCAACAATGATTTCTCTAGCAGGAAGATTCACAAATAAATCGTACAATTCAGATCTTGATGATACTGTGCTATCTCTGCAGCCAGCAACATAAAAGGAATGTTTCTAGAAAAAAAATATGATTTAACTAAATTATAATAATTAATTTTCTTTGACAGTGTAAATATAATACTAACCTTTACTTCACTCAATTCATCTTGCACTAAATCTACCCATGAAAACAAGGCATCAGTTACTTTTCTATGTTTCATTAGAGCAGGGAATGTTTTGATCCACTTTAATAGTTGTTCTAAACTGTGATGATATACAATTATTCTTTTTTTCAACAACAGTGCAGTGTATATTAATATTGTTTCCAACTCAAATACTTTAATCAATCCCTTGACATTAGTATTTGAACCAAATGGCAGCGCTTTGAAATCATTGGATTGGAAGACTTCACTGTCTGTTATAAATGACCCTTTGACAAATGCACTTAAATACAATTTTAAGATTTCTAATGGATTTCCATTTCTGTTGTAAGACCTACTAAATAGTCTAGAAAGTATCTCATACTTTTGCGGACAATATTCTTTAGATAAAATAATTATAGCATACTGTTTGACCTGAAAATTTGTTTAAAGGTACCCTTTATAAACAACTAATGCTGATAGTTGAAACTAATAACCAGTGATGATCTTACTTTAGGTAATTTTTCTGCATCTGCAGCTTCATTATTACAAATGTAAAACCAGTATGGCCCATGTCTTGAGAATGTGAAAGATTGACCGTTATTATGTTCTGATTGAAAATTATATTTCCTCATGATAACATCTTTTTCTGATTCCACAATTGTTGGATAATTCCACACCCACAATGTATCACCATTTGTGTCTTTTTCTGAAATGAAAAATACAAGGCAAATAAAAAATATTGTTTTCATCCAAACTAGTTATTACTGAAATAAGTATAAATAAATTGGTTTATTTTATCAACAGGAATACAAAATTATATTAACAGCTCCTGCAGTAGTTGATTACCAATTATATGACAAGAAATAAGATCTTTGAGAGGTCCCATTATAATATCAGCAACATTATTTATTAGTATAAAAGTACTATTAAAATACTTATTTTATGTGAATGATGCATGCAGTTATATTTTCTTATGGCTTGGTTAGATTCAATAGTATACTCTGCTCTCACATGAGGGTTAGGTTAGATTTTCAGATTAATATATCATGCAAGTACTTATAATGTAAGTATGCTTTCATATTAAAATCACACAAAAAATATCAACAATATTTAAACTCACTTTATTACTCAATAAGACACATAACATTTAGTGATAAGTTTTATGATCCTTCCCGACAAATAATACTTTTCTAATAAAAACAAATAAATGTTTTGAAAAATCTAGGTAGATATATCTTTGCAAAATTATTCCCTATTGAAGATTTACAAAAATTTATGCTTCAAGTTGTAGTTGCGATAATAGTCCTTCTATACATTTGATATTTTTGTCTTCGACAGAAGATGCACTTTTGTATTGTCTGTCAATTTCATTTGCAGCCCACTCACTCAATTTGATCAATTCTTTTTTCTTCAACACAGGACACTTTGGTGACAGAGCTATGTTGTTTGTAGTCTAAGTAAACAATTAATTGAAATAAGAATTAATCGCGAACAAATTTTCAAACAAACTATTCTCTAAGTAACTTTTGATAAACATACCAACAATAAACCATACAGAGCTCTGATATTATTAGGGTTTAATTTAATGGCCTGGCAAAAGTATGCTTTAGCCAACATCATATTATCAAATCCACCCTAAAAATAGAAGTTTTTGAAATATCATATCTGATCAATTTATTTAACATTATAGGATAACAAGTTTACCTGAGAATATTTGATTTCTGCATAACGCTGATGTAGTAAATGGTTATGTGGATTGTGTAATATGAGCTCTTCAAAACATATGGCAGCTTTGCCATATTCCTGCTCTTGCAAATATAAATCGCAGAGCTCATGCCAAGCTTCTTGATCACTCATAAATCTGAAAATAAAGATACACTAATCAATTCACCAATTTCCGTCTGGAATAAAATTGAAATTTAATTAGCAGAGCAATTACTTTTTTAGGTACTCTGTCAATTCCTTAATAGCTTCAGGTATTTGACCTTTGGCCTTGAAAATGGCTACTTTTCGCTTCCTTGGAGCTAAATTTGTTTCATCTCTCTTTATGATGGAGTCTAAAACTTCCAAAGCTTCATCGTACCTTTGATAGAAATTAATATTTTAAAGTTTTTTATGATAATTCAGTTCATTTTATTTGCATGTCAAACACTTACATTTCTAATGCTTCTAAATGCATGGCATGGTATTTGTGAACACGTAGGCTTCCTGGGAACTCCTTCAGTAAAAACTTCAAGCAATACTCAGCTAAAGAAAGTCTGTGGCAGTCGAGTGCAGCAAAACATACTTGCTCTAGGACCAAATATTCTGTAAGCAAATCAATCATTAAACTCTAAATATATCCAATTTACGTTTTTAATGGTGTAAGATAAAAATAAACCTACTTTCGTTCCCTATACTGTCAATGTGAGGCATTAAACTCGTCTCCCAAATTTCTACTACGTCTTTACTTCGACGTTCAGAATTTTCTCTCCATTTCCTCAGAAGATCACGAGCATCTGTAAGTAAACCAGGTATAACCTTCACTTATGTTTTCTATATTATTTTCGAGACGAAAAAATTCGTCAAACTATTTTAACAATAATAAATCAATTTAATATACCTGACCACGGCAAATCATCGTAACAACCAGCCATTTTTTTTATTAAACTATTTAGTACTAATAAATTATTTACATGGAATGTTTACTTTGCTTTGACTTTTCGCTACACTTAAGATTAACTCTAGCAGTATGTATTTGGTTCAGTCGTAATATTTATTTTTACACTAAATACTTGAACATTATTTTGTGATATAACGATAGAAACAATTTTTTATATTTAATTGACGTGTCCTCTACTCCTCTCCCAAGCCATACACAACCACAATTTACAGTTCACTATGTCACTTCACTCCTACCCTCTTCTATGCTCGGCCGTTTTGCTACTCATTACTGCAGTCACACTCACCACGAACCACCATCAGCTCAATCAGCTGTTATACTCACGGACGGTGTATCCTTAAGTGGCGTATGTCAATCTTTATAAGTATTGAATTATTGATATGCATCAGTGATCACTATGCGGCAGTATACTTAATGTATAATATATATTACATACATATTAAGTATACCCGCTTCGTGCAAGTCGCTCTCGTCGCTACGGTGTGTACGACACAAATATCAAATAAATTTTGTAGAATTCTAATAAAAATAAAACGAACCCTAGTCAGTAAAAGTTGAATCAGAGCACTCGAAATCAACACATGTTTGCAAGATTGAAGAATGAAATTACCATTTTGTGATTCTGTTACAGGAAAATTATGTACTTCTTTTCACTAAAATAAAAATGAGTAAGTATTTTATTACATTTGCATAAAAAATAATTCAAGGTTTTTATTTTACTCAGGAAATATCAGTTACGAGTTATTTTTAAATAAAAATTTTTATTCATAACAAAACATGTTTGCTACATACAAGTTTTAACATACTTAACTCAAAAGAAATCATGGTATTTTTGGATTGCAATTTCAATTTTGTATTTATATGTATGAGGATTTGAGAACTGTACACAAAAATTAATCATATAGTGAATGGACTCCAAGAACAGTGAATATGATCCGAAGAATTAATAAACTCCAAGGGCTTACTGTTCAATCTTTTTATTCAGTTGACGACGTTTCGACTGCACGTAAGGCAGTCCTTCTCAAGTCTCTA
>JAPYYV010004873.1:0-16091 GCA_030522625.1 Copidosoma aretas
CTGGATCAGCGCACACGGCACTCTCAATTTTATGACGTCAGAAAGAGACACACAGTACGAGTCAGAAGTCTTTCAAGAACTGGCAAGGATAATTGGAGCCAGTCACATCAAAATCAATTCGTACCACCCTCAATTGAACGGTATGGTCAAACGCCTGCATCGCACTCTTAAGGTCGCACTCAAATTCTCCACCTTGCCCTGGGTAGACGCCCATCCCAATGTTCTTCGTGGTCTAAGAACGATTTACAAGGGAGATCTGAAAGCCTCACTGGCGCACAGTGGACAAAAACGAGTTTTTTCGTTCCAAAATTGTAGAACTCAGGAACAAATATAGGTAAACTGATATTTCTTTCTGTATGTATAAGGTAACTTCATACAGAATATAGAAAAATCATAGGGAACTGTGTCAGGCATTGCCCTAACCTCAAAAAAATGTCTTATTGTTGGTAATTTTCTAGAAAAATCGAAAAACAGGCCCCGTTAATCCTAAGTTACAACTGACAAACTTGTAAAAGCCATTTATATGGTACCTTAACACGTAAATAAAAGATCAATTGTTATTTAATTTGATGGACTCACTATCCATAACCTCAATACATGCATAAAATGGAAGCATTCTACTTTGTTAAATAAATAAGTGTAAAATATCTCAACAAATATGGGCACATACATTATTTATTTCTACAGATGCAAACAAACATGCCAATAAAAAACACCGAAAAAATTATGATTAAGAGTTTTAGACTGTTTCAAGTACTTCAAAATTATTTGAACTCAAGTTTAAGGACGTTTATGCCAAAATCACTTTATTTATGGTTGTCTTGAAATTTTTAAGATATGTTCTTTAGGTATCAATGTATGTTATATTTAAATTTCAGTGATCTCAGCCGTACCGTTTTGAATGTATAAAACTTCGAAGTTGAATCCTTTAACACGTGAATCCAACCCCTGAGTTTCCAACGAGTAAGGTTTTAATCGATAAAAAAAACGGTATTCACAATCACTACAAAGAACGAGTACAATATGAGAAATTTAACTACTAAGTGTCAACTAACGATAATTACCAACCATTATTTGAAATATCAATGATTATCTGCTATATTGTATTGGTTGAGTACCACTGAGTGTCACAGTTCAGCGCCCACAGCTGTTCTCAACCTTTAACATACAGTGTAATTTATTAATTTTCCAAATAATTATTGTAAATGATCGTCAGTTGACACTTAAATAACCTTTAAATCACAAAACTGACAGAGAAGATCGAATGATTTTAACTAAATGCAAAAAGTTGAAAACAATTTCATCAATATCAAGATATACTAAAAGCATTAGACTTTATTTTAAAACTAAGATATCATTTAAACTGGACGCGACATGTTTCTAATTTTTTGATGTATAAATAGTTGTTCTATTTCTTATATTATAGTCTTTTTTTAACACAATCGACAGAAAATTTGTGCAGTTATTAATGAAAGCAGGTATATTCAAATTGCTTGCTCATAAGATACCGTATTAAGACATGCGAATTCAACGTTGAATATCTTGAAAACGGTACGCTAAATCTTTATAAAATTTTAACCACTTATGTATGGTAGTGTCAACTACTTATATGTGAGGTTTTAACGTTTTCGTAAGAAAGTCACTTTTTGCATGAACTACCTTTAAAAAAATTTGGAATTTAGCTAAATCGGGTACGAGTATTTTGTTCTTTTCGTAGAAAAGTAATTGTACTAAGATGATCTAATCTAAATTATCCGTTATTGTTTAATCTATTACTTTCCATTGCTTAACATAACCTCGATGAATGCAAAACTTGAACATCAGCAAGTTTGTTAGATAGTAAACGTCAATATTCGTGACAAAGATAGCTTAATGAATTCATTATGTAATATAAACTATATAATTGAATTTGGACCACGTAAACAATGTTTTCTATGGTGTCTGAAAGATTGCTAACCTTAAAGTTATTAAAAACTAGATATTACTGAAAAAATCAGAAAATGGGCCAGAACAGCTGTGATAACTAAAAATTTGATTGTTTCAGTAATACCACTAAATCTCATAAGTCCGTTAGATCTTAAAAATGATTTTGTAAACAATATAAAACTTTAATTACCTCAATATAATCTCATTGAACTTAAATTAATGGATCTATTTTGTCTAAATAAATCGTTCAGTTTTTTTGGTTCGTTTTATATTAATTTATACAGGTGATCAAGATATGCATATCCATTTTAGCTATTTGGCAAATTTTTTTTCAAAACATGAGTTTTTATAATTTTCACAGCTATTAAACTGTCTAAAACTCTGGACCATAATTTTTTTGGTACGTTACGTTAGCTTGTATGTCTGCATCAGATGAAATTATCTATGTAACTGTCTTTGTTGAGGCAATTTTTCCTCATTCCCTACCTATAAACTTTTATTGTCATCGATTTATTTGTTCTGTGATTGGTCAAGATCGGCCAATGTCACATAAATTTGAAAATGAGATTCAAAAAAAAGCAGTTTACATTTTTGCGTTAAATAAAAACCGTAGAGAAGTATTTAATTTTTGTCTTACAACATCGAGAAATTAAATATTTTTTAGGAACTATGAGGGGTTGACGCGCAGGCGTCGTTTTTGCCCACTGTGCGACAGAGATAATCTACGGCACTTTACATCGGGTCCCCAGGGAGTTCCTTATCACTATAACCTCCAAGGCCAACAGCTTAGTCTTCTTGCATAGCTTGCACCAGCTCTACAAAGCTCTTAAAACCGTTTCAGCAGCGCACTTCAGCACCACTCGTAATGATGGTTTATACACTCATCAAGATAATATCGCGGCTTCAGGCGAAGCATCGGTAAACATGCCCTCTCGTCGCTCTGCCGATACGATTTTCGATTACGATCATTTAATTATTTATTGCCAAGAGGATGCGTCAGATGCATTTATTAAAAATGAAATAAAAAAGCCCCAGAGTGAACAAAAAAGTATTATTACAGTGTATGAACCCGCGGTGTTTGAAAATTTAAAAAAGACACCGGAAGCCTGATTGGATCCGGAAGCAGTGGCTTTAACAGAAATTTTAAATTTTACACAATTAAGTCAGCATACACCGCGTTACCATCGAGTGTGTCACATAAGTTCTTCGAACTACCGCGTTCCGATACCAACTATACCTTTATCGTAAAATTTATTGTTAAGTATTCACAAGATAATTGTGAAGAGTCTCAATTTTAATTAAACGATATTTTAAACACTTATAATGATGAACTAACAATCTTGACTTGCCAAATGCTCGATAAATTACAGGAAATAATTTTTCGGCAATGAGCTTATCGTTGCGAATGGCCGAGGTAGAAATCCAATAATTTCTTTCAAAGACGTCGGAAATTCGATTATAAAAAATTAATGGTATGAGAATCGTGACGTAGACATACAAGAAAAACGCTTGCGTATCGTACGGGCTGCTATGAATATTATCAATGAGGACGTAATCTCTCAATATTGCGATACCGAAAATTATCCTGAACCACAAAATTCACAGATATTGTGGAAAACGACGTTCGACTAACTCTCAGAATATTGCAACAGGGTATTATTATGAAAAACAAAAAAAGTGATCTCGACAAATGGAAAATACAGTCTACTGCGATTGCTCATTGTATTATAGCCGCGACTCGTCCCCAATCATTTTTATCTCCACTGCAAACAGGCCTCGCTTCATTAATACATAGTAAAACAGGATCTAAATATTTCAAGCGTTTACTGTCACATTTGGGTTTTTGCGCTACGTATAGAGAATACTCTACTTTTCAAATTTCTGCAATTGTTAATACCAGAAAGCCGGATTTCACTAAATGTTTTTCGCAATTTTGTTTCGACGATGCAGATCATAATGGTAATACGTTAGATGGATAGGACACCTTTTATGCAATAAGTGGTATTCAGTGTCTCACTCCAAAAAAAAGGAAAGGTCTGACGTCCCGTTAAAGAGAGTTCATAATGTCACATCGCACAGTGCGCAATTTCGACTTTTTTTTCGAGAACGAAAATAGATAGACAAAAAATTATTGTTGAGAGCCTCTTTACTACTTAATAAGAAGTACGAAAAAATTATTTCCATTCTTGTAAAGCTGTCTTCTAACTTCCAAAGTTTGCCCGTAATTCTAATTTGTTTACGAAAAATTAGTAAAACGGTCAAAAAAGTTTTGTACGCAGAATTAAGATGACAAAAAAATTTTTTTAATACTATCACAGACAACACATTATACTATATTTCAGTTTAACTTTAAAATAACTCGACATAACCTAAAACAACCTAAAAACGCAGAATATGCGATTTTGTTAACTCATTAATTTGTAGCTCCGAAAAATATTCAACTAGCAATAAAATTATGTTTGCTGTCTCGTGGTTACTTATTAAAAATATCAAGAAAATATAAATATTCATGTAAAGCTGTTTTCCAACCTCGAAAAATTGCTCAAAATTTAGATTTTTTCACCATAAATCTGTCAAACGGTCAAAAAAAATATAAATTATAAAATTCAGACACGAAAAATTATTTCTTCAATACAATCGCACACATCACATTATGCGGTACTAAATTTTCTCCTTAAAATTACTCGGCATAACTTAAAACAACCTAAAAACACCGAAAGTGCGATATTAATTTAGACATTAAATTGTAGACCCAAAATGTCTTTATCTAGCATTAAAAGTCTTTGCGGGCATCCCGGTTACGTATAAAAGAATTCAGAAAAAGTATAATTTTTTTTGTAAAGGTGGTTTCTATCCTCAATAAGTACCTTAAAACTTGAATTTTTTACGCAAAATCAGTAAAACGGTCAAAAACATTATAAATTACAAAATTCAGACAAGAAAAAGTATTTTTTTATTCTATTGGACACAACGCATTATACTGTATTTCATTTTCCGCTTAAAATAACTCGACATAATCTAAGAGAATCTAAAAAGGCCGAATATGCGATTTTATTTTATTAATTAATTTGTAGCCTCCAAAATATATATAGCTAGTCTTAAAATTATTTTTGCAGCTTTGTGGTTACTTGTAGAAGAACACGGAGAAAGTACAGAAATACTAATAAATGAATTAGACAAAATAGCATTTTCGGAGTTTTTAGGTTGTTTTAGGTTATGTTAAGTCATTTTAAGGAGGAAACTAAATAGTGTAATGTGATATACAAACACTTTTTCTTGCATGAATTATTTAATTTATAACTTGTTTGACGATTTTACTGATTTTTCGTAAAAAAATTTGAATAAGGAGCAATTTTTTGAGGTTAGAAAACAGCTTTACACAAATTTCTATAAATTTTTCGTATTTATCAATAAGAATTGTAATGCTAGCTAAATATATTTCGGAGCTACAAATTAATAAATTAAACAAAATTGAATATTTGGTCTTTTTAGGTTGTCTGCGGTTATTTCGAGTTATTCTAATTATTTCAAGGATGAAATTTAACACAGTAAAATGCGTTGTGTGCAATAGTGTGAGAAAATACTTTTTCTTGTCTAAATTTTTTAATTGATAACGTTTTTGACCGTTTTCCCAATTTAATGCCAGATAAAGACATTTTGGGTCTACAATTTAATGTCGTAATCAAAATCGCACTTTCGGTGTTTTTAGGTTGTTTTTCAGGTTATGACGAGTAATTTTAAGGAGAAAATTCAACACTGTGTTACGTGTTGCGTGCAATAGTATTAAGGAAATAGTTTTTCGGGTCTGAATTTTATAATTTATATTTTTTTCGACCGTTCTACAGATTTCTGTTGAAAGAATCTAAATTTCCAGCAATTTTTTGAGGTTAGAAAACAGCTTTACATGAATATGTATAATTTCTCTGTGTTTTTCAATAAGTAACCATGAGGCTGCAAACAGAATTTTGATTCTAGTTGGATATTTTTCGGAGCTACGAATTAATGAGTTAACAAAATCGCATTTTCGGTGTTTTAGGTTACGTCGAGTAATTTTAAGGGTAAAATGAGATACAGTATAGTGTGTTGTGTGTGATAGTATTGGAAAAACTTTTTTCTTTATCTGATTTCTGTTATTCAAAACTTTTTTGATCGTTTTTCTGATTTTTCGTAGAATAATTATTGGTATAAATACGGTATATTTGTAAACAAGGAGACAACGTCGAGCGACACCAACACATAGTGATCCGGTATAGTAACCGACTTGATTTTATTTAATAGTTCTATACTATTATCAATGTGAAAATTTAATTATGGAATAATGGTTTTTAAAATATTATAAAGAATTTTGAAAAGTATGTAGGTTGGGCTATTGACAAGAGAAATGATTGGTCTTAGTGGAACGTCGTGTTTGTGTATTTTTGGAAGGCCGTAAGCCTTGGCCAACTGTGTGTCTGTTTGTGTTAGTTGTATATTATGATGTTTGAAATTTAGAAATTCATTGTCATCAAGAAATTTTAATTGCTGATGCACGTTCTTTTGCAATAATTTCAATGGGTTTCTTTTCATTTCTGAATATGTGCTAGTGTCGCTCAGTAGCACCGACATTTTATCAATGTATTCCTGCTTCTCCATGCACATCGAAACGTTGCCCTTATCCGCATTCAAAAACATAATATTAGGATTATTTTTCATGAATTATTTTGCTGAAGTAATAGTTTTGTTAATATGAACATTTTTTTTCAGAATGTGTTGTATTTTTTGTGTTTGAACTTATTATTGACGTTACAGCCTGTCTCATTGTTTCTCTCGATTGTTCTGTTATCTTTAGATTTATAAGACCGTGTTTCAAATCTTTGAAAACGTTAATGACATCATTTTTATTTAGTGTAGACACTTTTTCATTAAAACCAGGTCCAAGTGATACTATTTTTTCAACGTCTTCAGGTACATGTGTTTGTTAACTTAACAAAATTGTTACCAATGACGGTCAGTAGAACCTCTGGTTTTTTGTTCATACGCGCAAACTTGCCTTTTAGACCAGCTTTAGTTAAATTCGTAATGTTAACACATTATTTGTCAACACTCATAAAATAAGTTTTTAATTGTATTTTGTTTATTCTAAATTGTTTTGAATCTTGGAACAAATTGTCTAAAGATTTTTTAAAATGTTATATATGTGTAGAAATGTCATTTATCTCGAAATTAAGAAAACGCACGCATCTCTTGTTGACTGAATTTGACGAGAGTTTATTGCACACTTTGATTTGGAACCGTATATTATGAAAATTCTTACTGGCGCGTCATGGCGTTGTCGATGTGAACAGGAACAAGGACATTTTGGCGACAATGGAGCAGGAACACCTTTCGTGGACAGACCCTAGCGAGTTTCATTTTCAACTTTTTCCACTGTTTAAGGCAATCCGCAGCATTGTGTTTGTACTTTTCTACGATGATGTTAAAGAATCCATCAGTTATTTGACCTGTCTTCGATCTAAGATCTTAAATATTATAGAATCTTTTCTCGCCCTCCATGTAGTTTAAATTATACATTATGTTACGTCGATCTTCTGGGCCAAATGGCTTTGAAATAAAAACACTTGTCATTATGCGACGTTTCGTCGACTGGTGTGCAAAAATTGTTTTCTCTTTGGAGCATTGTACATTAAGCTAAAATTTCAAGCATTATCTTAATTTTAAAATATTAATAAATTTTTACACTCAAAACTATGGTTATAGTGACCTTTATTAATGATACCTTATAAATGTAATAATTTATAAAAATCTCAATATTAAGATGCTGCTTAGTATTTTAGCTTAATGTTCAATGCTTAAGACGGAAAAAAATTTTTTTATGCAACATGAGAAAGGTTATAAATTTTTTTTATAAAGGGAACATCTATATATATATGTATACTAGTGGATATTCGCCCCTTGCCTGCTCCGCACGCCAACCCCCCATATTTATATTCTTAATATAAATGAAATATTTGTTAATTTTTTTTTTCTCTTTCATTTGTATTATACCTTACATAAAATGTATTCTTGAACATTTTTTTAAATATTATTATTCTTATAGTTCTAATATTTGTGTAAGAATATTAATATCATCATACAAATGATGTTTATCATACAAAGTAAAAATAATTTATAAAGAAAACATAATCAAAGGTTCTTTGAAAAATAGGAAAAAATATATCACAGCTTAGATTAAATTTAATAAGACTTTTGCAAAATCATTAAAGTACGTAAATATTCTAGAACACTCTGTTTCGTGAAAAATTGAAAATTTGGTAAAAGAGGAAAAATAAAATGAAAAACAATGCTATTAGAAAAATAAATATTGTTTCTCCGAAACATAATGAATATTTGTCTTTAAAACTGATAATAAATAAGGACAAAGGAGTGACATCATTTGAAGATTAAAGAACATATAATGGTATTTGTCACAAATTATTCAAAAATACTGCTATAGCTATGGAATTGATGTAATATACTCAAATTGATGATACTTTTAAAGAAGAAACTACTGTCATGTTGCTTTATCAATTAAGACAATTTTTTGCGTGGTTTTTACTTTTGCAAAATATTTCTGGTGACAATATTTGGAATGAAGATGAAAACCATTTGACAGAAGATTTTATTTTGGATAAAAAAAATCTAGCTCTTTTACACATAAATCGAATTTTCATTCTAGAAGACAACTCTTGTGAATCCTTTAATTTACCTGCACCTAAAGTAATTTTTTTTTGTTCAAAAATCAGATATCTTTGATGAAATTGCTTTTTGTGAAAAAATGTTCGAATAATTATATGTTTAGTTAAAGAGTGATCATAAATATATTTTATAAATTATATGTATAAGAGATCTTAAATTTTTTTATAGATAGTCCTGGCGTTTCAGGGGAAACTTTCGTATAAAAAACAGTTATTTATTACTTCACCGTTTATATTTCAATATATTAGTAATTGTTTAAATAGGGCATAGTTTTATGGCCTTGCAAAATGACTTATTTGCCATGACTTCCACGGTTGTTAATGTTGTATCATGATATAAAATCTGATTTATTACATAAATGTATGTAATGTCGTATACTTCTGGATACTGTTTGAAGAATTTTTTAAAATAATGTAAGTAGTAACAATAACAACAAAGTTTAGCTGACCTGTCTATATACCTCATGCGCGTTTTGGAAGATAAAGATAAAAATTATATGAGATACGTATTTTGATTAATTTAAACAAATGTGTAAGAAAATGTTAACTGAGATTTAGAAGAAGGGTTATGAAAAAACTCTAGTTAATCAAGATAATGCAGAAATGATGAAAATAATATTAGAATAATTTTACAGAGAAACGAACCAAATTTGCGGGGGGGGGGGGGGGGGGGGGGGGGGGGGGGGGGGGGGGGGTGGGGGGGGGGGGGGGGGGGGGGGGGGGGGGGGGCTGAGGGAGTGGCTGATTGGGGTTAGACGAGGTTGAGTTTGGCTTGAGGTGGGCAAGTCAATAAAATCAAAGAGCAAATGGTGTTATAGACGACAGGATTATGAAAGGGTAGGAGCTACAAAGGAGGTATTCTACATAATATATTTATTATTATTCCCATACTTTCTTTTGGTTACGTGGGCGAGAGGAGGGGCGTGGAACGGGGATAGTCAAAATTACTTCAGGGAAGTCTAACTATTTTTAAAAATTTTTTTTTCGCTTCTAAATATTTTTTTTGGTACACGAGTATTTTGAAACAGAGAAGTACGATTGCATTCTCAAAATTCACGAATTAAAAAAACACTTTTTTCTTCGATTGATAGTCTGGTCGCAAATGACAAAAAACCACGAAAATTTTCTTTTTCATTATGTTTAAGTGAATATTCTTGGAATAAAATAACGATGCTTAAAATTCATCAGAACACAGTTTACGTTATGTATAGGTAGCAGTGCAAAACTACACTTGATCCGCTGGATAGTTCACGAACAATGGAGTTTGCAACTAAATAAACTTTAAAGTATCAATGTGTTCGAAAAATTATTTGAGGGATCGTAAATTACAGGATTTGATTTTACATGCTAATGTAATCGTATATTTCATTATTTAATTAAAAATTTATGATTTTACAATTGGACAATAGTTTTAATTGCATTGCATTGCTTGAATTTTTCTGCAAATTAAAAAAAAACAGTTACTATACGTCCGATCAGAGTGGAGATACCTTTTATTGAAGAAAAATGACTGTCACTTCGATTATCAAAACTAAGACCTGCAATTAGCATTTTATTGTTGATGCGCTATATTTCCGGAAAAGTAATTTTTAACTGCTTATGGCTTTTCGAATTGTTGCTACAACGAATTATAACACAACGTTTTCCCGTACCATGTTAAAAGTTGATCAGGGAGCAGGACCTCCCCTGCGGAATATTAACAGGCAAAATATTTACAATATCAGTGAGGTCTTTAGCTTACAAGGTCCAAAAGAATTTTATTTTTCTATACAGCCTTTTCCCAGTACAATTTTCTGTTACCTGAATAGGAAAATTAAAACAAACAAGCGGGTACTTACATAGTCTATTCATATATTGCTTTTCCTTTACAGTTATACAGAATTTTATATTTGACGCCAAGCAAAAATAAAATATCTGAAATAATTTGTAATTTACACTGTATATACAAAATATATAATTTATAAAAATGACTCTCTCAATGTCTAATACGTTTAGTCTATTATAAAGGTTAGTAAATCAAATAATTCGAAATTCTTCCCCTTTAAAAATTTTTTAACGAAAGCAAATTTTTAAATTCTAAACAAAACTTTTTTTCAACGGACGTAAACTCCCGACCTAGTGCATACGAGTCGTGTACCGTGTGGACTTAAACAAGAGCATCCTCTGTAAGTTATCTACATGTCACTTTCTTCTATATCCGGTTTTTAACGATCTTTTAATTAAAATATTTATGTACTGTTTTTTTATATATTTGTTTGAATATTCTATAATATAAATTAATAAACTATACAATTAATTTAAAAAGTTTTTCAAAACTTTGATGAAATTAATATTAGCTGCAGCTTTTATAAATATTAATTAAGATTTATATATAAATTTTTCTTTTATTTTATTACTTTAATAATTTTTAAATAAATAAATAATTTTATACTCAATTTGTACAAGTTTTTCACATTTTTTTTTTTTAAATTTTTGCAATCACAATCTTTTTCTATGATTTGTTTATAAATACGATTTTTTATTGATAAATTATTTGATTAACATTGCGTCTTATTCTTTTAAAATTTTTTCATTAGTAAATAAGGTGATTTTGGAGTTACGATAAATTTATTTACATGTAATACTACGCGATTTAAAATTGAGCAGTACTGCTAGATGTTCATTATTATAATTTCACGCCAGATAAATCCTCCATATATTAAATATTACAATATTCTTTAAAACTACACTTAATTACCCAATATCCTAATGCCAACAATAATTACATCTTCTTTGATACATCGCTGTGGGTTATTTATGGGGCTCCAGCGAGCATTAATACCAACTAAAAAATATTTGTGTTAGTATCACTGCTGTTAAAACGTATTTGTGAGCCCCCCCTATCATAGCTGTATGGTAAACAAACATAAGCCGCTGTTACGTACATTACGTATAATTTATAAATTACTATTTTGTTGGAATAAATAAGGAAGGTTTTAATTAATAACAATTTTTCGTAAGTTATCTATATAAGTACACAATTACAAGGACTTAATAAAATACTATTTCCTCGTAAATACTTGCAGTATTATTTTGAAATATTCAAAAGCACGTGCGTTGCGTCTTAACAAAAAAAGATAAGTTTTTGCAACTACCTTGCTAATACTACGACTCGATCAATAATCTACGGAATATTTGGAATTTTTCCCAGGTTACCTATATTTTGCGAGGTACCGTCTGAAAGATAAGAATTTTTACTATAACACAGTAACTGTTTTAATGTGTAACTGATTGTTTACCGTTACAAATAAAAGATGTTTTCAAGTTGCTCCACAATAGTTTGTTTATAATTTGCAACTTTTATAGCAAATATCTCCTAATTTTTTCAGTTTAGAAAGGTATACAAGAACACCGTTGGAATCAGCGGGTTTTGACTTATTTAATAAACCACCAATGACACGAAAACTCCTCTCACTGAAGCGCCCTTGAAATATTTTTTCACAGTAGGTGGAAATTAATTTTGACCTTTAGATTTGTACGGTTCATTTCAGTGAGCGCGTAAAAGTAGGGATCATCGCCGAATACATTACGGCAGAATCAGCTACATTGACGTATCTAGGGGCGAAAAAAGCCGCATCTACATATATTGCATGCCGAAGGAGTATAACTTAAGGAAGCTTGATCGACTTGCACCGTATCTAGCGGGGGATGCCGGGGGGTGTATAATTTTTAACATGTCTGAATACTATTTTGATTATGTTTTAATACATTGTCACTTCTTTTGTAATACATTGTAACTTCTTTCATTTGATTCAAACGTAATAGCAACTCACAAATGTAAATAATGACGTGTTATGAAAATTTTTTTGTAATCTGAGGAAAATTCTGGTTTTTTTTCAGAATATATTCCGGTAACTCCCTATTTCTATGATTGTAAAAGAATCCATGTAAAATGTTACGTGTACTTGCACATTTTCAACCTTCCTTAATGGATTTTGAGAAAGTACGGGCTTATTTTCTATTTTTTCTTATAAGAACACATGTTACATACAATTTTCGAAGATAATTTATTCCTCGAAAATGAGTCGGGTGACCTTTATTCTGTTGAATCAAAAAGTTGCTTATAATAATTCAAGGAATCTCCTTAAATTATTTCAAGGCCTATCGATGGATTTTTTATAACCGATCAAGCCTTCTTAGTACATTGGTACGTTATTTTTGTAAAACGATTTTTTATACAATAATGGCACTTTCATCTACAATTACTACAAACACACGATTATATAATTACTTATGAAATAATATTAGCAACTTCACTCTTCCAATAACCCAATTAATAAAAACAATAAATAATTTTGATTTTAATTGTTTGTTTTTCCTTTGGTTATTAGGTTTAAGTATATTGGGTTATTTGGTTAAAGTAGTTGGAGACTAATATTTTTGCTTTTCTCTAAAATACCTTTAAAATAGTTGATAAATTATTGATTAACAAATATTGTTATTATTTAAGTTAATTTAATGCTTTGGTTTTAGGTGAGTGAGTTTCAATTTATTTGAATTCAATATTGAGCTGAAGTGTACAAGTCCCTTACCTATTATCTGTTTTATTAGCGGTATTACTGTTTGTCACGTATTTCATTTTGTACTATGGTAGAAGAATGTTGGTTATTTTTAGACGTAGTCGTAGAACATTTTATTAAAACACATGTTTTCTGTTAGGCAAATATGGAGCTTACTTACCCTAGAATCTAATTGGTTTTTTCTCTTGTGAAAAGCATGTACTGTCCAGAAAACCTTTTCTGTTTACAACATGATCAAAAGTATAATAAACCTTTGTAGTAAATATAATATGCGGAAAAATAGAGCGAATCATATTTTGTATGAAAAAAACATTGTTACTGATTGGAACTCCTTAGCCAAGTACGTTATAGTTTGCTGGACTAAAACGTAATCATGGGTTGCAAGTGCCTGGTTTTCATTCCACCATTTACGTGAGTCGGTTGATCTGTCCGATTCCGGTAATAAGGTGTGATTATACTATGTACGTTTCCCGAGACACAATAGACTACTGTGCTTACATTTTGAATTACTAAAGAAATTATCCTATGATAAACAGTTTGAGCGGGCAATTCTATTTGGTTCTTTGGTCTTAGGTACTTAAGATTTATTTTATTTGAATTCCGTATTGAGCTTAATTGTACGGGTCTTTTAGTATCTGTTTTATCAGCGGTGTGACTGACGCTGACGTTTTTTATTTCCTGCCTCAGAAGAGCAAAGTAAGTTATTTTTGACGTAGTAGTAAAACATTGTCTTAAAACAAATGTTTTTTTTTTTGACAAATATAGAGCTCACTTGCTCTAAAATCTGATTATTTTTCTACGTTGTCAAAATTATGTGCTATCCAGCCAACCTTGTCTGTTTACATCTTGAATGGAAGTATAATACACCTTCATAGTAAGTATAATACACAGAAATATATTGCTTATAATATTGTGTATGAATAAAACCTATATCCGATTTGGAGATTTTAGCCTATCACTAATCAGATATAGTTAGCTGGACTTTATCACAATAATGGTTTGCAAACACCTGTTATTTTTGCATCATGTGCATAATTCGGTCGCTCTGCCCCATTTCTGTAATAGGGTGTTATTGTCGCGTGTACATTATTTCAAAACCGAAAAGAATACTCTGGTTATAATCTTAATAAGTGAATTAATGATCCATCAATAAACATTATAAGCGTGCGAGTCATTTGGTTGTAGGTAGTTGAGTTGTATCATATTTGTATTTCGTATTAAGCTAGAACGTACGGGTCTGCCGTTATCTGTTTCAAAACTCTCATCACTAACAATCCGTTTTATTGTTCTGAATCTTTCTATGTATTAAATAAGTGGTGTGGGAAAAATTAAAAATGCCTACGGGCTGTAAAGTAGCTTCTTTTGCTGCAATCGGTTGTTTAATGCAATGTTCGACGATGCTGAAGAACTGTAGTGGAGGGTTCGTCTGTAATCGAAATAATTTGTTTGTTTTCGGCAGAGTTCGGCGATATAGTGTCTTTCGAGTGACTTCGACTATCTTGGGAGGATCTATCAAAATAAGCAACGGGTAAACATTTTTAAGTTTTTGAGGTAAGAATCGACAAAATCTGAAAGAGTAGGGTTGTTGTAATTATTTCATAAGTAATTATAGAATCGTGTGTTTATAGTAAGTACAGAAGAAACTGACATGATGATATGAAAAATTGTTTGCAAAAATTGGGTACCAATGTATTAAGTTATAATTCTACGGGAAATAATATATGTAGATGCGGCTTATTGCGCTCCTATATACATCGATGTGTCTGATTCCGCCGTAATGTGTTCGGCGATCATCCTAGCTCTTACGCGCTCACTGAAATGCATTGTACAAATGTAAAGTTCAAAATTTATTTCTACCTATTGTGAAAAGAAATGTCAAGTTACAATTATGTTTCAGTTATGTGTCATTGGTGGATTATTTTATAAGTAAAAAGGTTGAGATTAAGGTTACGTTATTATTTAATCAATAATTCATTTTCCATTTGTATTAATCACTCACTGTCCCCCAGGTTAATGGGTTAAAAAGCTTAGAGTTTAGGTTACGCTCTTATTTAATCAATAATTTTGTTACCTTTTGTATTAATTACTTGCTGTCCCCTGGGTTACTGGGTTAAAAAGCTTTCGATCTAGGTTACGTTGTTATTCAATTAATAATTTAATTAACTTTTTTTTTTTTTTCCCCCCGCCCCCCCCCCCCCCCCCCCGGTTACTGGGAAAAAAGCTTGGGATTTAGTTTATGTTGTTATTTGATCAATAATTTATTCACTTACTATATTATTTACTCGCTGTCCCCCCGGTTACTGGGTTAAAAAGCTTGGGATTTAGGTTACTAGGTTTTCGCGGTTTTGCCCATAAAACCGATTTGAATCTGGCACGTTTTTTCCTGCCACTTTCGAGAGCCCTGGCAGGGACGGGTCTTAGCAGACTCTGTCCCTCTCTAACACCCTTCTGATTCAAAGAGAAAGAGACAGAGCCCGCCAATACTTGTCCCCACCACAATAATGTTGACCACATCGGCTCTGCTTGGCTGCGCGGTCAATCTGTATAAGTCCATGGTCAGAGCTATCAAATTCGAGGTGATAAAAATTAAAAGCAAAAAAACAGAATAATATATATATATATATATATATATATATATATATATGGGGCATTCCCCGTGAACAGAGACAAAAAAAAAAAAAATTTTCTTCCAAACTTTGGGGATCAGTAGTACTCTGTAAGAAAACAATACTGTAATTTTTTCAGATTTTTTTACCAACATGTACGCTGTCAGTAACGGTCACAAATTTCGAACTTTTTCGTTGACCTCCAAATTTTGAATTTTAGGAGAAAAATTAGGTCGTTCAAAAAAAAATTAAAAAATACGTTTCCGTTAGAAATTTTTCCGTAGAAC
>JAPYYV010004874.1:0-24422 GCA_030522625.1 Copidosoma aretas
TTCTATTTGTAATCTACATTAATGATCTTTTGAACAGTTTACCGAATGACACCATAGCTTCCTACGCTGATGATACAGTGATAATATGTGCAGATACATTGTAATAGGGGGCTGAAGCAAAGACAAATACCTAGAAATTATATATGAATGTGTTAGTCTAAATGAACTTTCGTTAAATGTACAAAAAACCGTTTTTATTACTTTTGGTGCATACACGGATAGCGTTCCCAATGAAATAAATGTACAAATGAAAGATCAAAAATTGGAAAGAGTCGAATATTGTAAATACTTAGGCTTAATTATTGACAGTAGACTTAAGTGGAACAAACATATAGAAAATGTGATTAAGAAATCTGAATATATAATTTTTATCTTGTATAAAATGTCAAAAATTATGAATGCTACTTCACTTATGACCTTGTACTCTGCTTTTTTCCATAGCGTTGCTACCTACGGTATCATTACTTGGGGGGGGAGCGTATAGCAATGTTATAACAAGTATGCAAAGATACAAACTAGATTGCTTAAAATTATAAGCAAAAAAGATACAAACATTAAGATGCCATTATCCATAAAAGAATGCTTCTTACTGGAAATGATTATGCAAGAATATGCATGCCTTTCAATTAGTTTTAAAGACTCCAAAAAAAGTACAAGAAACATAATAACATTGCCTAATATAAATAAAACATTAAGGCTTAAAAATACTGAAATTGTAGCTGTGAAAATGTATAATGCACTTGATCTTAATATTAAAACTTTAGAAATTAAGAATAAATGTACTAAAAAAAGACTGAAAAATTGGATAAGCAATAATATAAAAAAACTACAGAATATAAATTTATTAGATAAGGAGAATGTGATTGAATTATAAGAGCAAAACTCAAAGAACTTGTAACTATTACTTGGTCGAGAGTTGTTTAAACTATTTTAGTTCAACATGTACTTACAGGTCTTTTATTTTTAGTTTTTAAGCTTTTTGTTATTTTTAGTTTACGGGCCTTTTGTTATTGGCATTCAGGCTCATTACTTTTAGTTCTTAAGATAAACTAGGTCTGTGTATTATAACACCATGCATAAAATATATTTCTATACACCTGGTTCAATAAATAAATAAATAAGGGATTTTACATGAATGCCTGCTCTTAACTCAACACTGAAATATGATCTGGATAATATGCAGTCTTTTCTTGAATGATTTGATTATAAGATGGATAAGTGCTTTCGTTATTTATTATTTCTTGATGTATCTTCATATTTTTATACTTTCTTGCAGTCAGCCCTAAGTCCGTATACATAGCTAAAACATTATTAATCTGATAAGAATTATATATCTCATTATCTGTATCTTCGGGTAAGGGGCTATCGTTCATAGAGATTTTTATTTTAAGCGCACTAAAAAGCTCTTCTATTGTATGATTTAAAGCCAGGTTTTGCATACGCCTTCTTTGTGTCTTTACATTACTTTTTTCAAATAACTTGCTTGGTCGACCTCGGTTAACAGGTTATTTATTCTTACAACTTGTCTATAATGCATCTTGTTCAGTCTCTGAAAAAACGACTATAAATTCATTCTGTGTGAAAATTTTCGTATTAATTCTTACATTTACTCTTTGTTCGGTATGTTTTTAGCCAATACTTCTTATAACGAGGAAAAAAACTATTGACTAATTTTTTTTTCACTTCTTGAGTTTGGTCATCAGAAAAAGATTTAAGAGACTTGATAGGGCTTAATAACGTTTATATTTTACTGTATACAGTTTTTAAAGTTCCGCTCCAAATAGTTTTGCAAATGAATTCATGGTTTACTCTATATTCCATACTAGCTGGCAGTAGTGTTATTTTTTGTTTTCATATCGTTTAGAATAATTAAAAATTTTATTTGAAGAATAATTATTTTATTAAAGTATACTTGATTAATTTTTCACAGTAATTGGATCCTATAAAAAGAAAAAGTTATTCTTAGAACTGAACTTATTTCAAGAAGCTTCTAAATTAATTGTGTGACTTATAATATACTAACATAATAATGACTGTTATCATATTACTTTTTATATTCGCATAAATAGTAAGCTAACTAATTTATTTACTTATGGCTACGCTGTCATAATCTGGGGAAGGCAATATGTAATTAAAATACGCTATAAATATTATTTGAAATAAACTAATTTCAAATCGCTAAAAAAAACGTTAATCAAATGTACTGTAAAAAGAGTTTAAAATCCAATACATCATGTTTCTTTATACTATCTACACCTTCATATTATCTCACTTAACACAGAGTAATAAATAGTCATTAATACGGTAATGTAGACAAACGAAAAACATTATACAAATTTAACTTTAGCACTTAATATCGTAGACAGTATGCAAACTACTTAAGTACAGTTTAAATATATTCCTGCTACAAACGTAAACATAAGGGCCTGCTGACACAAAAAGGAGCTATATGAAAACATAAGAAAGAGAACCAGAGATGGTACGACACTCAGCAAGAGTGTAGTACACTCTACTCCACACGTGAAGTATGTGTAATACACCTGTAAGAATGCGAACTATTTGTCCGTCAGCAAAAGGTGGAGATTGCGGAGTCAAAGCTCTTAATAATTATATATTCATAGATGATAACGTATTCATATATAAGGGGACGACGAATTACTTACATCTAAAGACCTGATAACCCAGCACGCTCATAAGATTTAAGATTGAGTAAATATCCTAGTGCTCACTTGCCTCTTATGTTTGGTAGTAAAGATATTAATAAAGTAAAAAAATGTATACTAAGTAAAAGTTCCAACTGACTTACTTTTATAATTATTTGGTCTCTTACGTTACGGACAACGTGAGCGGGAGGTGTGCAGGAGTTAGTCCTGGTGTTTATACGTAGACACCCGGTCAGGACTCAGGCAATATACCGACTAGTTATAAGTACTCCCTACCCCCTCTCATCCCTCATCACTTCCCTTTCCCAACTGCTCAGTGCCCAGAGTAGTACCCTTAATATAGGAGCCGGACGTACAGCAGTATAATATAAAAAAAAAAAAAAAAAATTATTTGGAGATTATTTAAAAATGCAAAACTGAAATCCATGGACCTAAAACACTATGTAATAAGCTTGTTCAATAATCTAAGATGCAATTATTAACAATTTCAAAACAAAACTTAATCGCACCAAGCGCTTACTATCCTTGTGTATTTATTATTTGATCAATTGTAGAAACCTAAGAAGTACAACCTTAATGTCCCAGAATACTTTCTTTATTTATTATTAAGCTTAGATCTCACGTGGAAATCCGTGAGCATTTCCTGATAGTTATCAAACAGAATAGTAAATTTTCAGACGGGTAAATCATAAATTTTGACGTAAATTTTCAGGCAACTCTTTGTTAACGATAATAATATCAGACGTAGAATAACATTCAGATTTATAAAAAATTTACTATTGTTTATGCCCACCTACATTGACGTGCAAAATCTATCAACAAGAACATTATAATCAGCTTAGATTATTCATTCTATTTACTCGGAATAATCTACCAACCATCAAACTTAACGAATCCGGTCTTATTAGTGTGCCTCAACTTTTATGTATCACTAGAAAACGGAAAATATTAATCATTATTATTCAAGATTCCTATAACTGACTAGGCATTTTTTATAGTTTAAGGTTATATTGTCTTTCAAATTTCTTATAACTCAAGTGCATGGTTAAGAAAATTTATCATAGAAGCTTTTATGTACCGCAATTTGATAAGTAAATATCTGAAGAACAGTAAAGCGGGGTTATGTATGCCAAAAAACTTAGTAATAATAAATGGCGGTGTATATTGAATTTTCATAAGTATATAGGTAAGGTTAAACATTAATTTTTTTTATTCTTATTTTATTTCCTAATAGCATAAATGCCTTCACTACACCTAATACCTCATGAAAAAACTTGGTTGAACCCGATTCAACCGTTTTTTCACTTGAAGTTCTTATGGGTATTACACGGTAAAAATCCGAAATATCTGTCTTTTGGCATAGGAGCTGTTAAACGAAATATTATGATGGTCCACTTACATATTTTAATGTATTTCTACCTCCTGAATACGATGATTATATCAGTTTATGCAGATTCACTGGTTAAAAAAAGTTATTCGCAAAAACTTTAAAATAAGTAAAATTTTCAGCGAAAATGACAAAAATACAAGCTAAAAATTACAATTGTCAAAAAAATAATTAGAGCTAGAGTTATTTTAGGAGATATATTTTAAAAGTGTTAATCTAAAAGTTTAATTTTTGTTTTATATGTGTTTGTATGTACTTCTGTATCTGAGTTGTGCCCATTTTGTTATTCAAAATTTTATAGTAAACTCTTTTCGAAAGGTAAAAAAATCATAAAAATTCCTCAATTTTAATTTTAAATCGAGATATTTTTGTACAATGATAAACTATATAGATAAATTAAAAAGAAAAAAAAATTTTTTTGGTAAATATGTAAATCATTGAGCAACAATTTTTGTATTTAATACACAAATTTTAGTTTTAATTTAATACAAGTTATCAAGCGAAGTTGTTTTGGCATCAGTAATAATTTTTTACTATTAAATAATAAACGACGATAATTCTGTACGATCGTCATTAAATATTTCCGTTGCTGCTCATCTTTAGTTAAAATATTATTAAATTCCGACATCAATTTTATGCCTTTTTCAGCTGTATCATTGACAAGATTCAAATTTTAAACTATTCTTAGTCCTTCAAGGAAATCTTCATTTTTACCCTAGATTGACAGCTCTTCTGATAAAAATAATATATTGATTTTAAACGTTGTACGGAACCACGCTTGAACGTAAATTTTGACTACTAATATACAAATATCCCGATAATTATTACATTGGATTAATTTATTTTTAAGGAAATTTTTACGAAATATAAAAATATTAAAGGAGAAAATCGCTTTTGCCATGGATCGAGTTTGATGTAGAGCGCCGCACAGTGGCTCAAAACTAGATTTTTTTGGACAAAATAGCCTGCAGGTCGTGGAAATCAACATATCGTGACAAATTTTGTTTCAAAATAAAGCTGGAATGATTTACAACATATCTATCAAAGCAGATTTCTAAATCTATCTTTTTTTTAAATCACACCTAACCTCAAAAATGGGAAACCGAGTTATTTTAAAAATTACGCTAATTTTTATTAATCAGGTAATAATTTATTGGGGGAAATAAAGCATGATAAACGTTACTCTTGGGTATTGTCATAAAAAAAGGATTTTATAGGGTTTTTTTAAGGTCGCTGAATATGAATCTGTTATGAAAACGTCTAAATTCTAAATGGCTGATTCAAAATGACAGACATCAATATGGAAAATTACGAAAATTTTGCAAAAAGTTTCTGAACGCAATTAGAAAAAATACAATCATCTTGATAAAAAATTTTTATCCGTGGTTTTGGAGGTAGCTTAGTCTAAATCTGTTTTTAAAGTAGATATGTATAGATCGGATAATACATGTATTTAAATTAGATGTTTAACACAAATTAACATTTTCTCTGTGACATAAACTCTTGTCATGACATAAACATAAAGTGTATTGCTCAAATAGTGTCAGTTCTGGTACATGGTCATTGGAAATTAGAAGATCTGTTAAATTATATATTTCTATAATTTTCGTCAATTATTCGAAAGAATGATAAGAATCATTATCAATGTATTTGTGTAAATAATGTGTACATAACCAAATACTATATTGTTAAAAAACATAATAAGTTTATGCAAAATGTGTCAAATTAAGAATGCTTATCACATTTATACAGCACTAAATTTTTAAAAGCTGATCAAGCTATCTGTTGCAATCTAGTGATAACAAAATATTGTTACTTATATAATCTTATCAAAAAATTCCCATAGTGACCCTATCTGAAATTGTTAAGGTAATAATTCCAGCTTAGTACGTTTACAATTATCATAAAAGCAAAAAAGATTATAGTATTTTACAAGCATGCTTTAAAATTTAATATGTTCACATTGGAAAAATGGACAAATTTTATTAAATTATCGTAATTATCCAAATTTTGGTCTGCCATATTAGATCCGCTATTTTAAATTTAGACATTTTGATAATAGATTCGTATTCAGCGCTCTTAAAAACCCCTGTAAGACCCTTTTTTTTACGATTTCCGTAATTATTCAAATATTTGTCCGCCATATTGTATCTGCCATTTTGAATTTAGATATTTTGATAACAAATTCGCATTCAGCGACCATAAAAACTCTTGATAAGACACTTTTTTCAAAATTTTCATAATTTTTTAAATTTATGTCCGCCATATTGGATCAGCAATTTTGAATTTAGACGTTTTGATAACGGATTCGTATTCAGCAACCATAAAAACTCTTGATAAGACACTTTTTGCAAAAATTTCGTAATTTTTTTAATTTATGTCTGCCATATTGGATCAGCCATTTTGAATTTAGATATTTTGATGACAAATTCGTATTCAGCGATCATAAAAACTCTTGATAAGACACTTTTTGCAAAAATTTCGTAATTTTTTTAATTGATGTCTGCCATATTGGATCAGCCATTTTGAATTTAGACGTTTTGATGACGGATTCGTATTCAGCGACCTTAAAAACCTCTGTAAAACACTTTTCTTATGATTTTCGTAATTTTCCAATTTCTTGTCTGCCATAGTGGATCCGCCATTTTGAATTTAGACATTTTAATAACAAATTCGTAATCAGCGGCTCAGAATACTTAAAAGTAACGTCTATCATGCTTTATTTCCCCCGATAAATGATTACCTGATCAATAAAAATTAGCGTAATTTTTAAGATAACTCAGTTTCCCATTTTTAAGGTTAGGTGTGATTTATTTTAAAAAATAAATTTAAAAATCTGCCTCGATGGATTTGTTGTAAATCATTAAAGCTTCATTTTGAAACAAAATTTGTCGCGATATGTTTATTTCTACGACCTGCAAGCTATTTTGTCCAAAAAAATTCAGTTTTGAACCACTGTGCGCCGGACGTGTGAAATTTTACCTCATTACGAGATCTTCCTCCCAGAAAAATAATAACAAGTTCAATAAATTTCTTATAATAATCACGAACGTGATTTTTTTTTGATACTTCCAAACAGAAATTTAAAATTGTATTTTTTCATTGTAGCTCTCGTTCGAGTTTCTGTTCTAATATCTTACAAGCTCCACTAAAATGTCCAGTAGTACATGATGTGCCATCACAGCATAAAGCCTGCATGTTTTTAAGCAAACTTTCAGCTAATGTTTCATGAATTGCTTCCGTTCAAATTTTTCCAGACCTTGAGTCTATCAATGGAATGCCTATGATTTTTCTTTTGAGCCTACTGTAATAATAACAGACAATCTGTCTTCCATCTCTCTCCGAAAAATACCTGGAAGTAATTTACTATTCCAATAGATAGTACTTGCTGCGTTAGAAAAAAGATCAGGGACTTGGTTTTTGATTGATTCATACTTGTCTTTTCGCAATTTTTTTCGAAAATCATGTATTGAAGTCGCATTTAAAATTAATTTACAGGCATCAACCTCAAATGCTTCTGCAATAGCCATTAATAAATGCATAGCATCTTTTTTGCTTATTTTGCATTTATCGAGCGCTGATGCAAGTCTTGAAGTCATTACCAATTCAGTGCCTCTTCTTTTTACAAGTGGTGTAGATTGCGATGGTCGTGGTCGGACTCTGGTCTGATATGTTCTTCTAACTCAGCTATAAAATAAAAAAGGGCGAATATTTAAATCTAATAGTCACATACATAGTATATAATATTGAAATAAGCAGTTAAAGTTTTATAAATTATTAACTCATAGAATATTGTTTCCCGTGATTTTTACATGAAAAAAAATATAATCATAATTTAAGAAATATAAAATAACAAACGTTAATATATGTAAAAAAAAACAAAAAATGGAAATTAAGCACAAGCAATATTAGTCATAGATCAGTATTAAACAAAAATGCTAACATTTTGAGGCTAATTCTGATCGCATATTGAGCTGTTGCATTCACTCTGATCCAAAATCTTGACTTTATTTAGAGATGCATTACTAGTTATCTTGATGGGCAAATAGTTATCGATATGCATTAGTGATGGCGATCTTGTAAGAGTCTCAACCATTTATATGAATTAAAAAATTTATCAAATAATAACTATTATTCTAAGAATCATTAACAAAACTATTCACTTTTATCAAATATAATATATGTTATGCTTGTATACTAAGATTAATAGTGAGAGTTCTAAATATTAGAGAAATACGCATATTAAAAAGTATTTACCCCTTTGTGTCAGAAAGAACCGTTTGTCTTCTTTATCCGTTATGAGCTCGAGAGCATCTTTTGTATCTATATCGAATAAACTGTTTGAATGTGACATATATGTTTCTTTTTTTGTAGATTAACACTTTTTAAATATATCTACTGACATAACTCTAGCTTAAACAATTTAAATTGTTATAATCATCGTATTCAGGAGGTCAAAATACAAAAAAATATGTATTTTGGACCATCAAAATATTTCGTTTAACAGCTCCTATGTCAAAATAAAGATATTTCGGATTTTTACCGTGTAATACCATTAAAAACTTAAGATTAAGACCAGTTGACTGTGTCAATGGGGAAATAAGTCCTTCTGAATGGCGAGGCAGTGCGTGGTTTGTGGAGGTTGAATACGACTTGTGATCTGATCTGTGAAAATCTAGCCCATAGAAGTAAGTTGAGTGACGAGACCGCCTTGATTTATGAGTCTGGGGCGAAGTACTCGGTTGTAATCGTCAGCACCGAGTAGCATGTCGATGTCACCTGGAGGTCCAATGGTCGGATCGGTGACATTCTGCAACTGTAGGCCACGCTAATGAAATCAGCTGGTAGGTTAGATGTGGGGGTTCGATGTCCTAGTCGTTAGATGCATTAGGCAACCCGCAGGATGAAGAAGGTTTGGTCTCATGACTTGAGGATCAAAGTGGTCTGTCTTTGCACTTGTGCAGCGCATGTTGCACCGATCGCTGATATATGCGCCTGAGTGGGTTTAAGTGAGGCATTTACCTTACGAGAAAGCTTGGTAGAGGTGAGAGTACCATCAGAGCAAGCGTCTTGAAGCGCACGCACAGTTATCGTACGAAAATAGGGACCCTCAAGTTAAATTAGAGCTGTGGGTAAAACGGCTAGTCACAATTGTGGTGAAGCGTCGACCCGATCGCCTTTGTCGTCATTCGTTCCTAAGCTTATGTGGATTTGTTTTGCTAGTATTGAGCCGCAAGCAGAATTGGCCGTTCGCTTGGGCTCACTTCATCAAAAATGATAACGTAATGATTTTGTTTGGAAAATGAAGTCGATCAGTTCTAGAATACAGGAAAATTATAGGGAAGACTCAATTTTTTTTTTGAGGTTAGAAAATTCAAAAGAAACGGAATTTTTCAAAAATTGTTGAATTAACGATATAACTTATAATGAAATAAATAAATTAGTAAGTACTGCAGTGAGTTTTGGATTATGTGCCTTTTAATAATAATCTTTTTTTTTAATACTAGACGTTTTTAAGTCTATACTTTCAAACATAACCTTAAAAAATAGCGATTCAATCTGTTTTTGTCGTTTTGTTCTCATAGCAAATTAAAATATCGACTAGACAATATTTGTAAAAGTGAAAACTGAAGTCTAAACCAACACTAAATACCATTAATAATCAATAATAGTGTAAAGCCAACATAACCTCAAAAAATATCAAAGTATCGAATTTTTTTGGTTTCTGCCCCTAACAACATATACGTTTGTAATTAAAACTCTATAATGCTTATTCTTTCTGGAATATACGGATTATGAGTTCTTGAATATAGGAAAACTATAGAAAAGACCTAAAATAATATTTTTAAGGTTAGAAAACTCAAAATAAACAAAAATTTACAAAATTTTCGATCTAACGTTAAACTTTTCAATAAAATAAATGGATTAGTGAAGGTCTTAGTGTATTGTTCACTATGTGTCGTTCAATCATGATTATTGAAATTGTATTCAAAATTTTTGAGTCCATGCTTGCAGACATAACCCTAAAAATAGTGACCTATGCTTTTATTGTCGTTTGAATCGTATAGCAGATCAAAAGCCAATAATTGTAATAATATAAACTAATAAAGGGACTAACACAAACTACAGTTACTAAACATTAACAGTAAAGAGATAACATTACTTTTAAAAAATATCGAAATATCTAATTTGTTTGGTTTTTGCCCTAAACAACATATTACTTTGTAATTATTTACTACATTTCTTCATCACTACATAATTTGTTCCAGAGAAATACTGATTTGTTGCATAATAATCCTACTTGTTTTGTAAATACTGTTGCATTTCATCGGTTACAACTTTCTTTTTATTCTCACTTATTTTTCTATCACTTATATTTAATAATGACAGTAGAGGATCTGATGGATACATGTACCTATTGAATACATCAGTCAATCTATCTTTTCTGCTCTACTGTCTTGCATGCCTTGTCATGTGTAGTCTGTGTAAACGATGCCAATTTTTACTTACATCTTCTGATAGAAATATTAACAGAACTGGGAATTGTTTAGAGACCTGGCAGCCGTGCACAAGCAACTTATGTACACTGGGACTCAACATAGCCCAAGGGTACAAAGTATAATACATCCAGTATGTATCAAAGCACAGAATTTCGAATTTAGGTAGGTTGATTTCTTTGTCACGTCTAAATACAGCTATTGCTGTTGACATATTACAGACGAGTTTTCCATCAACACCCAAGGCTTCGGCAAATTTTTGTAGGTTATTGAAACAAGTCCTGGCGAGATTTCCCGTGTCTGTTGTGCCTTTTCCTTGAAGTACTAGATCAACTCTCATCCCAAATGTGTCATGAAAATTTTTCTGCACTTTATTCCTCTATATTTCAAATGTACCTGTACATAACAGAATTTATTATTTTACTTACTTCAATTACTAGCGATCAAAAATAAAAGAATTCAAAATCTTTTTTTAGCGTAGAGACAAAAAGCCTACTAAGAGTGTATAAATAAATAATCATGCATGAATCCCAAGCAGAAATAATTCAATTATGTTTTGTTATTAATTATCATTTGTAAAAATGTGTGAAAAAATTGTAAATGAAAATAATACAAACGATTTGAGACTATAATTGCACTTCTTATTGAAGAGGTCATTATTTCTTCTTTCTATTTTTCTTGTTTGAAAAAGATGAATCAAGTTCAAGCTTGACCGTCACATAGATTTCTGAAAATCCAAACAGTTTATTTTCTGTGATATTTTCGTACTAAAAATATAAATTGTTATGGTTCCTAAAATATAAAAACAAGGGCGCGGTTATGCGAAATACGGAATATGCAGCGCATAGTCTGGGCTGAGCAGCAGACTAATGTGTGGAGTTTAGTACTTAAATTGTTTTATTTGGATTTTTCATTGCGGATTCCATATCTCTACGGTAAGGCTCACTAATGTAATGGTGAAACAACGAATCCAAAAATTTATATTCATGTCACTGTAGATACCTTGCAAATAGTAGCATTGAGTTTAAATTTTTACAATATTATTTCATGAGCTGAAAAATATATTGAATAGTAAACTAATAAAAGTTTCAAAAATAATTATCATTATCTAAGTGAATTCGATAATGAAGAGATAAACATAGCTTCATCTTTTTAATTGGCTGAACTATAAGTAAAAATCTTACATAAGTGATGAAAATTTGATTGTTATCCATCGATATTCAAGGCTATGTCTACACTTAGTAAATGTCCCATAAATCCGCAACAATTTTTACGATGACTTTGCATGCATTACATACGGATGATACAGTTATAAAAGTGGTAGTAAGTGTTGATAAAAAGTGATGAGTACTATTTTGAAGTCTTAGTGGGAATACATCAAGTTTATAATAGTAACGCAAGTGAAGAATGATCTTGAGCACGATTTCATTTATTGCAGCAGGCTTAATCATTCTTCATTAGGATGTCAATTTTTCTTCCAAGAAAATCTTGACTTTACAGTTTCAACGTTAAGTAACTGTAGTTTGTGTTGAATTTATTATTATTCGATTGACGCGCACTAAAACTCACACACACACACTACAGAAACAAAGAAATGGAAAAGCTATCTCCATTACATTTGATCATTTAAATAGTCTGCAGCACACCTCGATTTCGACCTTTAAGGTGGTTTCGTCATTTAGTGTCGTAACAAGCGAGGGGCATATAAATATTTAAAAAAAAATAAGGTCAATTTATTAAAAATGATATATTTTAGTCACATCTTTAACTATAAGTATTACAATTACTTATAAAAGTGGCAAAATGTTGACAAAAAGGATGATTACAATTTTTTATTATTGTCTGTGCATGCGCAGAGGACGACATATTACTTTCGTCTCTATTTTTGTAAAATCAAACATGTCACTATATTATTTGTATAATATTAATAGATTTATCAAAACAAACAGTTTGTATATGTACTTGATTGGTGAGTTTTATCGCGTACTTCCAGAGTTATAGTCAATTTCGTGATGATTCTGATAAGACTAAGTGTTACATTAGTGATTTTTGAATGCTATTTTCTCGGAAATGATAATAATACCCCAGTATTTTTTTATTGCAAATAAATGTGGCGTATTTCATCAACATAATTCCTGAATTTCATAAACTTTTCTTGCGTAGTTGAGAAACGCCACAGCCACCTTAAGGTAGTAAATTCAAGGTAGCAAATGAAAAAAAAATATAATACAAATCAATTATGTGTCAATCGGCGGAAGATGTCAAACAGTATATCTAGTTGATTTTGACTACAGTTTTGACAATGCTAATGTGTGTAAAAACCATATTAGTTAATTTTTCAGCTTTCTATGTATTAATAAAACTCTTTCTTCATTTTCTCAATATATCTTGGTTTTTTTGCAAATATTTGGTTAAAATATCTATTTAATTAAGTTTGATTGATTCTCTACATAAAAAACATTCTATTTCCACGCTGTTACTATCCGGATGGGTGACTGCTTTCATTCTAAAATTTGAATGATCAGTAAAGTTTTTATACGCCTGACAGTATGAGCAGGAGTCCAGTGTCGGTGTTTATGTCCACGAAATGTGACAATGGCATCGAGTCGGCACTCAGAGAATGCACTAGGTCGTTCCAAGGCAGGTTTGCGGGAATTTTACCTGTCGGATTTTTCTGGGATTTTTCTCGCCTTCTAGAGAAAATGTAGAACGGTGCAGGAAAAGTAGGGTCGGGGAATAATAGGAAAAAATAATAATAAAGCTGTAGAAGGCTATCCAAACATCGTAAACGGGTGTATGCCGAAATCTATTAAACTTTGAAAATCACGTATATCTTCTTACAAATGAAATGTATTCAAAATTTGTAATCGGTCTTTAAATTTAAAATCATTTGATATGACTTATTATCGTATTATTTAATAAGTTATCGTATATTTTATTCCCAGACTATAATGTATGCTACTTTTTATTTAATTCCAGTATCCTATTTTTAATTACATAAATGCAATAATAAAAGTGAATTGTGTCCATGTAATCCTAACTGATAACAATTTCAGAAATCTAGAGAAGACATAGAGGCTCACAGTCGGCCCGTATCAACTTGTCTCGACCAGGTAAGGCAGATTGTCCTTACCTTCAGCGATATTTTATCAACTGAAGAGTTATCCAGTTTGGAGAATAGTCGATCCTTGAAATCGAGGTTTGACAGAGCATTAGACCGTTCAGAACTGTTGTTAAAAAGTCTCTTGTCGGCTCGAGATGAACTTGGAAAATTTAAGTATGCATCAATATTAACAATTGCTTTTACAATTAAAAATCATTTTTAACAACAATCAAAATATATTGTTTGCAGGAAAGAAACTTCTTCATTTGTAAAGTGGCTAGATGTTTCATATCGCATACTTGAGGAGAAAGAGTGCAATCTAACTTTGTTAAGTTCTGTCAATACATTGTTGAGCAGTAGTGAGGCTTGTCGAGATTTCATGAGTGATGTTATCGCACATCAAGCAGACCTCCGCTTCATAACGATGTCTGCTCAAAAGTTTGTTGATGAGAGCAAAAAGTATTTACAGTTATTAAATGAACTGCGTACAAGCTTGCCACAACGGTTTTCACACAAAGAGCCTATTTCTAGTCAAGACTCTGTAGTACGGTCTGAGGTTAGCCTAGTTACGAAACAATACAAGGAGCTTCTTGGTCGTGTTACTACACTGTATGAGAATCTTACGGATCTTGGTAGTCGTCAGCGCAATTACCGAGAAGCCCTGGATAAAACAGTTACCTGGTTGCAAGACTTTGAACCTCGAGCAGAGCGACTGCTAGCTGAGGCTGCAGTTCATGAACCAAAATACGTCGAAGAACAGCTTACACATATAAAGACTCTGTATGCTGAAGCATTAGCAAATGAACAGCTTGTTTTATTGACTACTACTAATCTTCAAACTCTACTACAAGGTCTGAATTGTCAACTAGCTCTAAGCGAGCGGGATTTATTAGAGGGTCCAGTGCGTACTGTACAGGAACGTCACGCTCAATTGATCAGGTCTCTAATAGATCGCTGCCGTGACCTTGATGCTGCCTTGTTACAGAGTCAAGGCGTCCAAGATGCTCTTGAAAATCTATCAGTCTGGATAAACACGGCTGAGGTCCGATTTAAAAGTATATGTCGACCTGCAAGCTTGCAACGTGAACGCCTCGAAGAGCAGCTTCGTGAGCAGCGATTATTACTGGCTGAGCTGGAAAGCCATCAAGCAAGTATAAAAGCACTCACAGATAAGTGCCAGAAATTGCAAGAAAATAGCACTACTGGAGTGCCTACAGCCAAACGTATTGAAACGAAACTAGCAGATGTGCAGATTCGCTTTGAAAAGTTGTGTGAGCGCTCAAAGAGACGCGTTGACTTCCTTAATGAAGTTGCTCAGTACCTCGATAATTTTCTTATGGCTAGTACCAAATTTGAAATCTGGTGCTCTAAGATGATTGAGTTATTAACATCACGTGATCTTGCAAAGATTGAGCTCTCCGAGTTTGAAGATAGGATGCTTAAACTTGTAAATCAGAGGGATGATCACCGCCCTGCATATGAAGACCTCATACGTGTAGGTAAAATCCTCACATCTAAAAAAGACGTAAGTGAAGCTGTACTTATCAGAGACAAAATTAGGGCTGCAGAAGCTCAATGGAGAGATCTTGTCATTCTTATTAATGAAAAACAACGATTAAACAAGTCTCGATCTGAAAGGCTGATAGCTTACGAGAAACTACGCCATCAGCTGATTGATTGGCTAACTCGAACTGAAAACCTTGTGCAGAAATTTCAACCAGTAGCATTGGACCTTAAAAAATTGGGAGAACAACTTGATGAACTCAAGCCTCTTCAAAAGGAGTATAAAGATTTCGGTAATACTGCAGATAAGCTTAACGATCTTGGAATTGCATATGATAATCTTACAAAAGAACGAAGTGAAAGTCCAATAAGGCGTCGAACCAGCATTAGCCCAAGCAAACGACAAAATATGACTAACCTATGTAAGTATTTTAATTATTATTTTTTAAGCTTTTAAAAGTTTTCTCATTTATTTACAAGCTTTTTTAAGTTATCTTAACCCTGATTAAACTGTAAAAATTTGAATATTCCCAAAATAACATTTGAAATATGTTGTACAGTATCAAGAATTAAAACACACCAATTAAAAATTTGGTTTCTGTGCATGATTTAGTGTTGAATCATATTTATGTATATGAGTGTGGTTACTCTTTTTTTGATTTGATATATCCTTGACTAACAAGGTTAAAACAGCATGTTTTCCTGCACGGTTACTATTTTATTTTATTGATTTTTTACTTATTTATTGCCTTCATTTTGATATTAATTTTTCAAATTCAGATGGAGAAGATTTAAAGTTGTTTACGGAATGTACAGGCAAAGGTAAAATATTTTTCATGAAAAGCTAAATTAGATGGATACGTTTGTACTAGTACATAATTAGTAGTTAACATTTTTACGATTTTGGTAATTTCATCATTGACTTTAAGCTTATTCACTTTCCATCCTTTTACTTAGTTTGCGTAAATATAAAAATATATCGATTGAGGCATAAATATCCTAATACCTTATTATTGTGAGCGTCTCTCCACCAAACTTCCAACGTCATTTTGAACAAGATTTTATATCCCTTCTATATCCCGTTGAAACAATTTTTTCTACTGTCTCATAAAGCAAACTTTATAGTGGCCAAAAATAAAGGTTTATACATTTTTCAAAATTTCTGTTACGGTAAAGGCTGTAACAAGGTGTACGCGTGGGGGAAAGAGAAAGGAGAAAAAAGTCGAGCGTCGTGGTCGACGTCCTGCTGCTGTCGTTTTCTACGGTCTGGTGTCCGCGTCGTCCGAGAATTCTCGGTGACATTTCTCGCTATCTATGCACCTAGCCTGCTTCCCTACGTACAGCTGCTGACTCCTGAGCACCCTGTACTCAGCGGACTCTCCTCTTCAGGGTCGCGTTCGTCCCAGGTACGCGCGGTACAGCTGTACGCTCACACCTGAGCAACTTATCTATGAGTATATATAATATACAAGAGAAGGGATAAATTGGCACACACACATATTGATAATTATTTGTCCACTTCAATTAAACAAAGTACAAAAATGGAAATCTATTGTCGAATAAAGTAGTATACAGCGTGAATCAATCGTGAATAAATGTTTATGAGTGTGTGGCGGTACGTATGTTCGTGTACAAGCACAATTGATAAAGATCCTATCTACGCGGACTCTTAAACCAAAAAAAATTACTGTACGTAATTTGTGGCGCAGTCAAACCAACGCGGATTAATGCGAGCAAGTATACATGAGGGGTCGCCTCTCCTGAGACCAGGTAATTACAGCTCGATTCAAAATGGCTGGATCTGCTCTCTCTCTCTCTCTCTCTCTCTCTCTCTCTCTCTCTCTCTCTCTCTCTCTCTCTCTCTCTCTCTCTCCTCTCTTGCACAGAAGGGGTCCTTACCAGCAGTAATCTTTGATACGCACTCTTGCAGCTCAGCTACTTCAGTCTCTTGAAAGCGATCCTCTCACGGTGATAATCACCCTAGACGACGACAGCTCATATTGGAAAGAACAGATTTTTTTTTCAATTAAATAAGATTCCGTAGAAAAATTTATTAATAAAACTTTTCGAATGTTATAGATATGATGACAGCAAAAAATCGGAATAATAATAAAAATCCCATATATGAATACGATTCCTGTAAATTTACTTTTTTTTTTTTTATTGAGTATAAGTGCTTATAGTTGAATTTAAAAATTTCAAAATAGATTTTAAATGACGGGATAACCTTTTTTGAACAACGATTATTTTTCTTTGCATTCTCGTTAAAATATTTTTGATATTGCTGATTACCAAGTGTCAACAAATTCTTTGAATTTCGGACCGACAGTGATAAAATAGTGGTCTAAATTTTTCAATCCAAAACGGTGAATCTTAATTTTCTTCACAGTCTTTACATAATGGGTAGCAAATCTAAGGAATTGACATGTGGAGGATAATGAGCAACTTTATAATCGCATTATTAACGTTTATTATTTTATTCTTTTATCGTTACTCGTTACAACTTAATACTAATACATTGTCATTACTTTTTACGATTAGGTATTTCATAATTAATTGTATAGAACGATCTATAGATTTAAATAATTGACTTATTTCTTCATTTTGACATGGCTATAATGTTCGATATTGTATACGATCTCATTCGTATCATACTCCACAAGTCCATTTCTTTGATTTGATACACATAATGTGGGGACTGTAAAGAAAATGAAAATCCGCCATTTTGGATTGAAAAATTTAGACCCCCATTCTGTTACTGCCAGTCCAAAATTCAAAGAATTTGTTAACCCTTGATAACCAGCTATATGGAATGCTATTTAAACGTTGGTGCACTGAGAAATACTAGTTTTGAAGAAAAGATATTCCACATTCTTGAATCCACCATTTCAGCGTTTAAAAATTTACCCATCACTTATTAGTAGCGACTATACCAGACCATAAGCGCTCATGATAAAATAAAAAAAAAAATTTTAATTAAAAAAAAAGATAGATCTAAACATACATTTTTCGTTAATGTTTTTATACATAGGATTTTTCATTATTTTTCTGTTGTTCACTGTTATCGTACTTATAACATCCAAAAAGTTTCATTAACAAATGTTTTTCCTAGAGAATATTATTGTATTTTAAAATAAAAAGCTCTGTCTTTCCACCGTATGGCCTCGCTCGCACGCACTACAAGCACTGCTGACCACCATGCGGATGACCTTAAAAATTCCCGAGACTCCTCAAAGTATTTGTCGTCCAACGCGCGCAACCACTCAAGCTAGTCTGCTCTTCCGTTCTCCGCGCCCCGACTCTTCTTCCCCCCCTCCTGTATCTTCGCTAGCCTCAGTAACAGATTTTATTAATTATATCCGCCACAAAATCCTTTCGTGCGTAAGCGATGCAAGAAGACACTTAAACTCGGAATAATACTTTTAAGTTAGTCTTCATTTTATTTTTAGCATGCCACTACTACCGTATGTAGTCCAGTATGACGTATGTACATATAAATTCCAGCATGTATGTATCCTCAGAACGTAAGTACACACGTGGAAGTCCCTAGACTCGCTAGTGTTAAAACTGGTCACTTTTCCGTCAGATTGAAACAATCGTATAATACCTTGCACACATCTGACGGCATGGCATGTGTATCGAGTCCGACGTACATGTTGTAGATAGCTATTAATAGTCTTGGCACTTGAAAGTCTCGTGATCTATCTCGAAGTTTCTGAACAGTGCTGAGCGTGCTTTCGGTCTCCTCGATCGCCTCATGTCTCCTTGCAACTACCGCGTGCGCAAGCCCTACCAAGTATTACGCTTGCGCGTTTTGGTACGCCAGCGTCCTCTTGCATACTAGAGTCTTCTTAAATAGTGTAGGGCACCCCAGCGCCATCAATGTTCTCTAACATGCACACTCGCACGTCATATTGGCCCTAACCTTCTATTTAGTGACCTCGTAAGCCATTGAATTCCTGCGTGCGCAACCTCAAATCTGATATTTTTTTTAGTATTTCGAGCAGTTTCTTTTGTTCTTGCGTGACCTTGGGCTTTCTGGTGGGTGCTGCAACTAACCATTTATTAAGGCCCTGAGTGATTTTTTGGGTTTAGTAGTACGTAAGATAAACTCATCTACGATACTTTTGTATACTTGATCACCATATTTGGTTTTTTTTTTAAATTTGAATTGCTGAAAAAGAGATGTATGTTGATTCATTAGAACTGCATTAAAATTCTGGATTACATTTTTGCAAGTGATATAGCTTACGGTCTTAATCTATCAGTAAAAGAAGCGGTCTACATCAGAAGGGGGGGGGGGGGCTTGATGTACTTTTTATCATCACTGCTGCATGAGTACAAGAAACTTTTATCTATCTGATTCAGTGAAACTGCAGCTGCTAGAGTAAAAATAACAGCTAATATTCCAACTGGGATCTCCATTTTTACTGTTAGTCTTTTACACTGGTAATCATTTGAAGCAACGAGTACTAAATTGTACTCCGCACGTTTGCGTTCTTAACATTTAGCATAGCGCTGAAAATATCACTCTATTCTAAAGTTATCACAAATTCTCATATTTTAAAAATAAAAAAATAGTTGCAATAACCTTAATGACGTTTCAAAGTTTAGCAAAGAATTAAAATTAGACAATAATTATTTTAAATTACTCATTTTCATCGCATGCACAATAAATTTCATTTACAACGTTTTTTTAAGTGGATTTAGTCATCAAATTATGAGCAGGGAACCCTAGCATACCGATGAAACATGTTGTTTGTTTATTGATTTATTTATTCGAACCAGAGTATACACTTGATACATACAACAGTAGCAAAGATAGTACTGGCACTGTAGTCCTGCAGACGTAATGAGGATTACTTGCTCGCAGGCTGGTACAAAATATACACTTATAATGTAAAATTTATAGACTTAATTGGCTAAATCTAAATAAATGATTTAACAATTACAGTTCACTTATTACATTGTAAAAAGCGGGTCAAATATGAAGTTACTAAGTTACTTGTGTTCTTATCCATTTTTTTAGTTCTATGGTTGTTTTGGTTTTTGACATATCTAATATGTTCATGTTTGTTGGTAATTCGTTAAAAAGTTTTGACGCAACGATGACTATTTTAGATATTTTGGGTAATTACAAAAGTTTTTTTGGTGTAACACTATGAGATTTTTTATACTTTGAGCTAAATTCTTTGTAATGTAAACGTAGGGATTCGTAAGCAAAGTATTGTTTTACAGTAAACGGATTTTCAGTTATTAAGCAACTTTTTCTAATTATTTTAAATATTCTCTTTTGAATTCTTTGCATGCACCTTTAATGTATGATATTCCATATATTTAGAAATTTTTTTTATGAAATACATAGATCACATATTTTGTTTTATTTATCGTATGTTCTACTTGTTTATCCCATTTATGGTTATAGTCGAAGATTAGGCCTAAATACTTATTAAATTTAACTCTATTTAATTTATTATCTTTTATTCTTATATCAATATTTAAAGATACACTATCACAGTAGTTTCCGAAGGTCATAAATACTGTTTTTTTAGAGTTCAGAGATAGTTCGTTTGGAGCAAGCTAGCTAGATGCCCTGTAAAGATAGTTGTTCATTTTATTTTCAACCGCATTCCGTGAGTCATCTGTGGCAATTATAGCTGTATCATCCGCATACGACAGAGTTGATCCTAGCGGCATGTATAACAATTAATCATTCATGTACACCCAGGAGAAGTTAATTCTGACCCGGAAATGGTAACGTCGCATATGTATTGCTATGACAGAATCAATTTCCCCCGGTGTACACAATAAACAATAGTGGGCCAAGAATTGTCCCTTGAGGAGCTCCTGTTCTCATTGCATAAATTTCGCTCAAATCATATCCTATTCTAACTCTTTGTACTATTATCTAAGTTCTATTATCTAAGTACCTTTTAAGCAGTTCGTACGCAGTGTCTCTAATAACGTATTGATAAAGTTTTTCTAGTAATATTTTATGGTTTATAGTATCAAACGCTTTTGCAAGATGCATAAAAGTTAGTGCTATTGGTTTACTTTGGTCTTGTTTTTCATAATTAGTTTTCGTTACATAATTGAACGCATCTTTTATATCTCTATTCTTGATAAAACCAAATTGTTAATCAGCTGTAACTTCATTTTTAAAAAAGAAAACAGACAATCTTCCATGTAGTATTTTTTCGAATATCTTAGCTATTTTCGAAATAATGGATATTGGTCTGTAGTGAGAGACTTCTTTTTTATTGCCAGCTTTGTGAATAGGAATAATGTCAGTTTCTTTTCAGGTCTGTGACCACGCAGATTGTAGTACGCACAGATTAAAAATATGTACAAGCGGATCAGTTATATACGAGACTAGATATTTTAGTACTTTTGCATGTATTCCATCGACTCCACTATTTGTATTCTTTAATCCGTGTATAATACCTTGTATTTCACTATTGTTAATTGGAAATAGAAATATTGAGCAGGTTCTTTTCATAGGTAGAATGTGGCTATACTCATTTGTAGGTTTAGAAATACACCTACACAAATCTTCGCCGACTTTATTAAAGTATTTATTAAAATAATTTGCTTCATCAGTGTCTTGTAACAAATGTTTATCTTCATCGTATATACTACCTATATACTTATAGTCTAAACCAGTCTCTTTACTTACTTGAGAATTTATTATTTTCTAAAGCTGTTTCGTATTGTTGTAATTTGTTTCAATAACTTACTATTCATGTTTGATTTTAGCCTCTTTAATAACTTTGTCTAATACTTTTACATAATTTTTGTATTCAGTTTTAAAATATAAATTGTCTTCATTTTGCTTCATTTTGTTGTATAAGATTTCTTCTTTTTTGCATGACTTTATCATAGCACTGGTAATCCAATTTTTCCTCGGCTTAATGCTCGATTTTTTCCTATTTGTGTTAATTTTATATTTGGCCTGTTCTATGCAGTTTTGTAAATCATTAATTAGGGTGTTTATAGCTTCATTTGGTTTGTGTATTGACGTAATCCTATTCCAATTTGACTGAGTAGCCTATTTAACAGAGTTTTTTGTAGTTGTAATTATATAGAGGTTGTTGAATTGTAAGATTTCTTGTTCTATTTACTTCAATAAATAATAGGTAGTGATCAGGTATTGGAATTGTTAATTTAAATGTTGTAGTTTGAATGGAATCTAGTTTAACAAAAATATTGTCAACACACGTACCCTTACCAGTACCGTTAGATGTCCCTATAAATCCCGGGTAGTAACCACTTTTCATTAGATTATTTAAAAACACATTCAATAGACCATAATGTTTATTGTAAATTTTAAAATCACCAATGATCGAATGATTTTTAAAGTTTCTGTGGGTCTGTAGAAATGTTTTAAAATTTAAAACTTATTCAGAAGCCGCAAAATCGTGACATCTATAAATTGCTGATCTTTTAATAGTGCTATTAATATCTAGTTTCACTCGCGTATGTAATATTTAAATTTTGCCTATCTCAATTACTTTGGTGCAGTTGTTAAAATCATTTTTAATATAGAGGGAAACACCATTTGCCTTATTTATTCTACTTTAGTTACAGTAAATTTTGTATCTCTTTATTTTGTATAGTTTGTAGTGTTTATGACACTAGAATTCAGCGCAAACGATAACTACTGGTTTGATCTTGAGTCTCGCAATAAAAATTTCAAGATTTTCTCGATTCGAATTAAGATTTTTGATATTAAGATATAAAATAAGTTTATTTGTAATTTTGTCATTATTGAGTTACTCGAGATCTGAATAGGAAAATTCATGTTGAACTACTCTGTTTAGATTATCTTCTAAAAGGTTCATGTGTTGGTCCATGTAGTTGTGTCGAACGGAAAAGAGTTGTTGGTAAGGCTGGATTCTGTTAAAATGTTGGGTATTCTGAGAAAAGCCGTTGTACTTGTCTTCTGTTTTGTTGATCCTCTACAATATACACCATCAGTAATGCTGGAAATAGAGGATAATATGTTGCACTAATGTATTTTTTTATTTTGTTTTATAGTGTTTCACATTTTGTGGAATCACTGGTATGATGATTTGCATTGTAATTTGTATTGTGTTTGCTGTTACTGTAATTGCAATTAAGACAACATAAGTTTGTACTTTTACAATCCGATATTTTATGATTCTTTGAGCACTTAAGACAGACTTTTTCATTATTGCACTTGGACCCTTTATGTCCGAATCTACCACAACAATAACAAGGTTTAACATTGATTAGGTCATAAGCATTACAGCTTTGATATCCGACTAATACTTTGTTTTTGATCTCTCTTATTTGTTTATATGTATCAGCCGTTACTTTCATGATCACCGTAGTAGTATTTTTGTTTGTAGTAGTGTACATATGCAGAACTTTTCCTTGAATAATATGATGGTTAAAATTTTTTGTGTTTATGTGCATTTCGATGTTCTCATTGTCCATCTTTGTTGAGTTTTCCATTCCAGATCTTATTATTTTATAAGGTTGTTTAGTACTTCACTTTTAACTTTACAGTTATCTTGTAATGTTTGTTGCAAAAGTTGTTCTGTTCCATTTACACTTTCAAAATTCATACAGTTAATGACTAATTTATTGTATTTTGTGTAAAGATTTTTTGTTTGAATATTCTTTGCATCGGAAAGTATTTATTTTATCTTGTTTGTTAAATCTAGGTTGTGTATAATGTCTGATTCGTGAATATTCTTTACTATTATTTTTGGTATTATTTTTTTCTGGGTTGCAGTTTTGTTTATTATGTCAGCATACGAAGATTTATTGAAATTGATTTCACATCTTATTTGATAATACTTATTTAGCACTACCAAACACCACAAAAATATGATAGAGAGGCATATAGAGAATGACAAAATCTATTATCCATATAATTTTTAAGCATTTATATAAACGATAACTTGAAAAGTTTTTTGTCCGAAAAAAAGTGTTCTCTACCGGTAAACATACATTTTTTATTATTTATTTAAGAATGGATGCAAAATCAGCAAAACCCAAGATCACATGCATTATTCAATATTATACGAAGTTCGGTGTTGATTCATGACCGGCAACATTAAATTTGCACTGAAAGAAAAAACCTTTTACGGCGCAAGAATTTTTCAAGTGTTTCTTGATATGTCAACTTTAAACATTATATTATATTATACGAGGTGTGTTCAAAAAGTAAGGTGACTTTGTATTTTTAAGAAAAAATATTTATTTATTTATCAATATTTATGTTGTCCCCTTCAAAGTAA
>JAPYYV010004875.1:0-16090 GCA_030522625.1 Copidosoma aretas
GCGCAGATCGTCCAAGTTCGGATTTTCAATATCCACTAACCTTTCTACTTTCTTGAGATTCGACTCAAACAGCCTACGCTGTATGTCACGACCTGCCTTGGAGTTTTATGTAGCAGCATGTTTATAAAATATCCAATAATGCATCTCACTTATTAGTTAGTATGTCTTACCAACTAGTTACCAAGTTTATTGATACTTTAGAAAAAATGTAAAACTATTAAAAAGAATTTGTATAATATTAAATGTAATTTTTTATTTTTAATAGTTAAATTATTAGTATGTAAAGTATTCAACTACTACCTTTTTTACTCGTAAAAATAATTTATTTTTATAATGAAAACTGATCTGCTTATAATGTGCAATCACCTTTTATCATTTATTTTTCCTACCTCGGGCACTTTTGCAACCCTGGTACACCCTCGGTAGAAAAAATAGAATTCGCCACTCATGTGCATCCAACGAGGGGGGTTCCAACGATCCCTCGGGCGTTGCTTCGCAAGCGTTCTTGGGCCCAGGGACCACTCTGGAGAGATACACATTTGTTACAAAAACTACTATTACAAGTATATAGTAATCCTAATGTAACAAGAAGTCTAGTTGAAAACGTAATAAAATATTTACAATAATTAATATGTACAGTGTTTTTACGATCATTAGAACAAGGTACTTAAAAAAATTTAAAAAACAACAGTAATAAATCTTGTAAAACTTTATGAGTGATTGAATTAATTTTTAAGGAGGATAGAGCGAGTGGTACCATATCAACTTGGGGGCATATAGCTGCGAACTGCACTGTTGTGTTCAACTCGCTAGTGCTCACATGATTGTTGACAAATCATCACAAAAAAATCATAAGTCATTCATGGAGTTACGAGATTTCTATTCAGTCTTGTCAAAATTAGATGAATGTCTCCGTTGTTTCAGAAAAAATTATAACCTACAAATGTACCGAGCACAATTGCTTCAATCGACAAAAGTCTGCTATAAATTTTAGAAAGTACCAAATTTTTTTATCTTATTTATTTACACAACTTCTTTATAAGAATTTTTAATGCTTTGATAATTTTTTAAAAATCCTTTGCTTTTCTTGAAAACTCCCTCACTTTATTAATATTTATATTAAATAAGCATTATTCAGGTTATACTGCTTTACAATACACTAAGTTTTTGGTCGGAGTCAGATTTTAGAGTAAGTTGGTTTATTCGGTTTGTTTAGCTTCTACTAATTTTTTAATAATAACAGAATGCACTGCAATACAGTAAATTACTTAGTAAGTAAATGAGCCAGTGAGTGCTATTCTTCAATATTATAATGAATTTTTGTGAATTTTTCATGTTTAAAGAAGTAAATTGAAAATTACTTGACTTAGAAGTTTGCTACTTTGTATAATGCATATTGCACATGTTCAAGACCAAGTTTATTTCATGCCTTAGAAATTTCATACCCATCTAGTTCTACTTTTCCGGACATTTAATATCTCTGAATTTCCATGTCTTAAACGTTTAACAGTAAGTGAGTTCCATTTCTCATAAGCTTAATACACAGGGAGGGATCCTATGCTATAATTATTGAATGAACCAAAGACACAAGAGACTATAAATGACAACAGTTACTATACTGAAGAAGTAAAATATACTTCAAAATTAAGTAACGACCGATTATGGGGTAATGAACAATTATTGTTAATCGTACTGTAAGTCAACCTGTGTATGTATAACTGGACAGTTTTATTCAGAATATAAAAGTCTGCTGCCAATAATTATGCAGAGAGCTTTCTCATTCATCAATTTGTTTTCTATTATTTCATAAAAAAACTCGTTTATTTTATTTCTGTTCATGTAATATTTTCAATTACCTGCTTTATCACTAAAATATATTAAAACCAAATATGAAATCATAAATCATATTATTTAATGAAATTTTAAAAAATTCATCTTTTTAGTAATTTCGTGCTTGCTCATTAGAATATAACCTATTGTTGTCGAAGCATTTTTCTGTGCACGAATCTCTTATTCTCTTATTCTAATCGCAGGATAAATGAGTCTCATAATTATTTATTCGATTTACATATTTTGTCTGAAATTAATTTGGGTTGTAAAATATTTTATGTTCTATTCGGAATGCAATAATTAAATGTCATATCAATATATGCTGTGCAAAATTATTTATAGTTATGAAAAAAGTTTTTTATCAATTCTATTTTTATAAGATATCAGATTGATCAGATAATTTTCCACTGCTAAGGTAGATCTTGTTTCATTTATTATAAATTACTGTGAATCCATTAGCCAGATTAATATATATTGTGTGAAAAATTTAAGAAGTATCTGAAAGCTGCTAACACACACACACACACACACACACACACAGAGAGAGAGAGAGAGAGAGAGAGAGAGAGAGAGAGAGAGAGAGAGAGAGAGAGAGATACTGCCAGACATTTTTTCCAGAATACCGCATTTTGAATCTAAAGACCATAAATCATATTGACATCATGTCATCTAGACATGTTATTCATACATGTTAAGGCTTCCTGTATAATACATCTAAACATTATTTATTAATTTAGAATTTTTCGAGTAGTGGAACTTTCTTATATTCAGACAATTTGACTACAGTAACATCAAATTATAAATAAATGTTCAACGATTATAAAAAGAAAAAAAGTCGGTAATAAAAAATACTTAATAAACGGTCTTTTACGAACCGTTGCAAGACTAAATTTTAACTAGGAATACTTTTTCAAGTATAATTGTACTTCACTGATGTCTAAAAAGGTAAGTAATTAGGATCGACAATTGCATTCACAAAATAGGTAGTTGCATTTTAAAAGTTTTAGTGAATGTTACTCACACAATGTTTTAAGGCTATGTTGCAACAGTAATATTTGTTGTATGCATCAGTACTTTGCATATGTTTTATACAGTAAAAAATAAACTTTGTTTGATTTATGTACAATAAGAGTGTAAAAATTATTAGAAAAACTCTCAACTCAAGGTTTTTAAACGTTATTTTAAAAATGGAGTTGTACGCAATCATTTTTTACTATTTAAATGTACAGTCAATTTTGACAATATTTTTTGTGTAAAGTAAGCGATAGGTATTAGAAAAACATCGTTCAAAGTTATTAGCATAAACCTTCGAAGTTAAGTGTAGACTTTTACACTTATTTGTAAGTTACATTACTTACCTTGTGTGTGATACAGAGGGTAATAGGTTTTTTTTGTAATTGTTTCTACAAACAATAAGTGAAAGTACATATAAAAAGTAGTCAAAGATTATTTATTAGGTATATGTATGTTATGCTCTAATTGAAACTATTTCTTCTAAGCACTCGTATTGTATCCAATATCGTAATGATAGTTTCTTGCTTTGTATGAGCCAATTGTAAGGAGATACTTTGAGACAAACCATAACTAAACGATATTATTACAATATTTAGAGGTTATGTAAAACCTGTAAATGTAATTGATGAGCACTTGCACATTACTTACAATGAATACAATCAAGGACCTTTATTTTATCTGTACAAACGAAAAATAATCAAAAACTACTAGAAAAAAACGAAATTGCAGTTATAATTACTTATAATATGTATTATAAATACAATGTTTTAAGGTTATGATCAGACTAATACACTTTCTAAATGTATTATTATTCATGATATATATTTTAAACAAAACGTTTCAAGGTTATGAACCGACTAATATACTTTTTAAATATACCAGTACTTTGCTCATGTCCGCTAAATTAAATATTTAGGTCTTACATGTTTCGTGAACTAATAATAAGTGAAAATTTGGAATAAAAATATCATTGAAGATTACTTTTACAACATTTGTATGGTATGTTTGAATTGTGTCGTTTTGTAATATGCATCGTATTATTAATCGTATTTGATACGGAATATTATAAGCTATTACAAATTTATGAGCGGAAAAAAACAGAAAGTATGAGAAAAAAATAACATATAACGGTTATTTATGAAGAATTAGATGTTAGTGTTGGATAATTTTGAGGTTATAACACCAAGTTCTGATTATTGATTTTAGTAGATGTTTGGAAAATATTTGTGGCATAGCGTAATGTTACAGTATCTTACCTATACAATGCAAAATGTTCATTTTACTCGATGAATCCGTTGATAAATATAAAGTTTAACATATTTTCCCTATTTCTGAATAAATCTAAGTAAATTTCCTGTCATCTGGAAATTTTTCCGATTTTTCTCTATAGTTGTTCTATATTTTTTAGATCATAAGCTTTAAATTAAACACCTTCTTTCGTTTTGGCGCTACGTATTATTGAAAAAAAAAAAAAACACGAAATCGCCCACTGTGTGATGTAGCTTTGAACAGCATCTAATAAATCTGTTTGTGTGATGGGAAGTCCTTAAACGGCCCAGAACAAATTCAATCAGCCATTTCTAATTCTTCAGAAGCTTTTAATATTGTTGCAGGCCCAATTTTCCAATCAGATCTTTTGGAATTTTTTTGACGCCTGAGTATGGTTCTTGATGGTACTTAATACATTTTTGCTGCGTTTTTTACAGAAACCCTGGTCCTCAGTCTTTTACAGCTAATTTAAGTGGTGCTTCATTATAGTTTTCAACACTTTTTTAATGTAGCCACTTATTTTTGGGATTTTTTGTCTCCGTTGAACTTTGTTCTTGCTTGCCTCTGTCATTTCTTAAGATGAAAGACAATGCGTGATCTGAAAATTAAATCAAATGACAAGAAAGAAAGAATTTCTGTATTTACTATGTTATGTCAACATTATGTGTGCCACTTTAGAATACGCTTGTTGGTTAGATTCATACTTTGTTGGCTGCAGCTCAAAAAAATAAATTATTCATTACGTACCTATTAAAAAACGCTTCTGCGTAAATAATTATTGTGGAAATTATGTTGTATCGGTACAAAAATGTATACTATTATGACACATTTCATCCCTACTTTTCATGCAAGTTCTTCATTGGCGAAAGTAAACAGGCGCTTGGGTTTATTGCTCACATCCATTTATGTTTTTACATATGATTAGTATTGTTGTACCTTTAAGTTCGTTATTATATAATTCATCATCTTAACGCAACATACAGAAGGTGTTGATGAGTGCAGTGAGTATGTTTGCTGCACATAATAAAGATTTTTTTTGAAGTCATTATCAGTATTTAACATTATAGTACAGTCTATTAGCGGAAAATTTTTACCGTATGAAATAAATATTTACTATAATCACTAAAGATAACAGGTGATTATATGATAGCCTTTTTACTCGACTAAACCTTCCTCACCGCGCGGTCAGCAGTACATGTATGCGTCCTATACCAATTTTAACTGACTCCTGCAAGTGTGCCATATATAAATTGGTCATGTGTACTTACTTTTAGGTTATAAAAGTGACCTGCTGCGAAGATTCTATATATAACTACTACTTATATATGCAACTGTATCACTCTTAAATATTGAATTCTTTACGAGCTTGTTTAATGATAAGATTTATTTTATTCATGAAGGCCGCTCGATCCACCGAGATAATGTAAGAACCTTTAATCGCGAACTAAAAAAATATCTTTTGATCTCTCTGTACGGGCCCAATAAACAAAATAATCAAGAAAATGTCTTGAAGTATTAGTTTTTGAATAAAAATTGAAAGTAAAAAAAATTGTGCTTCTTCATCTCGCCATTTCCATTTCATGTTCTTTTAACAAACTTATTGTGATCCATCAATATAGAGATACTCCGTGCAAGAATACGCTATTAAAAATCTTGTATTGGACGGACTCATCCGTACTATTAAAAATATGTTGTGTACAATGAGCTGAAGTATTATATATTTTAAGAATACATTATGTTTTGCAGACGGAAGATCGAGAAGTAGATTTTGATGTTGAAATAGCTATTAAAGTTTGTCGACAAGGTTCGCCCGAAGATGCATTGCTGTTAGCTCAAAAACATAACAAACATGAATGGTATCTATGTATTCAAATTGAAGATAAGGAAGAATATAAAAAAGCCTTGGCCTACATGGGTAACCTAGATTCAAACGAGGCCGAAATGAACATGAAGAAGTATGGAAAAATACTTATTGAAAACATTCCAAATGAAGCAACACAATTTTTGAAAACTTTGTGCACAAATCACATTTCAAACTATGACAAAAAGGTAATAAAAACAAAATTTATAAAATCAATACTCTCGTCAAGTATTGCTGACAAGGACTTTAAATCTGTTTTTTTTCAGTTTAAAATTAAAGTTTGTTATCATCATCAGAACAGTTAGAAAAAACATAATATACAAATACTAACATAGTGTAATATGACATGATTAAGCTGATTTGATGTTCATTCAATTGTAATCAGATGAGGTACAATTTGACAGTTCTAATTTTATTATTTTTTAACGTATGATTCGAAGATGTTTAACAAGCATATAGAAGGTGCACCAGAGCCTCAAAAATCGCAAAAAGACATGGTCTTTTCCAACATTACAAAATCTGGCTGAAAATTACAAGAAAACATCAATAAAAGCATTCTAATGTCTTGACATTGAGCAAGATCTGAAACATGGTATTTTATTGGACACTAATTTTTCTTGCTTTTTTTTAGTTTTTCTTTAGTATTTTGAAAAGCATCACTTTTAGAAGAAAATTTTTTGAGTACAAGTTGTTTAACCGATAATTCTAAAGGCTGAGCATTAAAAAAAGGTTTTTGAATTGTTTTTATTGTTTAAATACGCAAGAAAGACAAAAAAGGAAAAAAATACTCAAGAAATAAAATACTTAAAGTGCTTAAAATGCTATGAATATAAACGCCAGGTCCCATCGCGAAACTGCAAAATGGCGGCCTATTGCAAAATTTTAAAGTTGAAATTTCGGTTGTCTGTAACTCTTGTGAATCTGGACGAATCCAGATCTGCTTCGCTGAAATCAATGAGTACTAATATTGAATTTAATCAATTCAAAAGGCAGAATTAAAAAAATTAACAAAATAGTAATTAAAAAAACCCGTTGTTATAGACCGCATTTTTGTCAATTTTAAGCATATTAATTTACAATAAAGTACATTTGATGACGCTGATTTTTCCGAGAAGTTAAAAATAAAAAAGTTTTTTGTAGAACTACGAAACGGCCCGAAGTTCGCCGCACTGTCTGTCGGCGCTATCGCCCGTGATTCTTCATTGCGTGATTAATAAGTTTTAAAACAAACGACCTAAGAACATGCGCTGCATGCATTTCGATGGAATATTTCCTGTGCTACACAATGTTCCTTTTATTTTATTGTATCTCAGCCGTAAGATACCGAGAAATACATTTTTTTGGTAGTATTTGATCAACATCCGGTTCAGGGGTGCATTTTTTGACATGTTATTATTGTTTCACAAAGATCCCTCAATGTGTGCCTATCTTATTCAATTTACATAGAAATAAAGCCTGCACAATAAATAAAAAAAAAGCCAAATATCATTGCAGCCTGATTAACTCACGTTTTCGGTGCTCCTAGCATATCGATTACTTTAATTGAAATAGTAAAATAATAAGTGGGTTTAAGATCTGTTCGATATGTTTTATGGAAAAGACAATAAATACGTAGTACAGAAAACACAAGTGTTCATTAAATTATACTTTTTACGCAAATTTATACGAATTTTGCTAATCAGTTCAGCGGACATTTTTCATAGTTAAGGGTAAACACACCCATGATTGCACAGCTGTGCACTGACTTTATTTTGTCAACGTAATTGTGTAATATTTTGAATTCAAATAGTGGCTAGAACATTTCAACTCATTGCTCAAGGTTCCTAGAATGAATACCAATTTTTTTTCCAGTAGGAACTTTTCAACACGATTTCATAATAAAAGAAAAATAATTTAATATTGTGCTTCTAATTTCCATACAGATGATCCTATTACCACGCCCCATCCACCGTACGTGTTCCTAATACCGCACATCATTTGCATCTGATGACGCATACGACTATATCCTCAATTGTAGTTTATGACTGCATGTTAATTCAATCGTCTCAACTATGTTCTATCCATCAAGATTAAAGTATCAGAAAAAAATAAAAAGTAAATAATACAAACTCAGAAAATAAACGAAAAAATAAGTGTCTCGCTTAAAGTTAACAGAGAAAAATCTAGAATATATTTTTCTTTAGAATGGGTCACACAAGTTTTAGAAAAGATTAAGAGACCAGCGTAAACTATCAACACAGCTGAACTTAGCACACAATATAATCAAGAAACTTAAAAAGCAAAATTAAAATTTATGATTTAGATGAAAAGACAGGAATTTCTACTGTTCTTACCCAACAATTAAAAAACAGTTGTAATAGTGAATTTTTCATGCAGTTTGAGAAGTTTTTCCTATAACTAAGTTGGAAATGATTAAAACTGTCAAATATATTTGGGTCAATCTTAAAAACTGAATTCCATTTATTTATGCTAATTCTGGTAACAAATTGTTCAATGTTTTATGATAAGACATGCAAAAATTTTAACATGGTTGTCCGATTTAATAACGTTAATGTGACTGAAGAAATTTTACGCTACTATACTTTTCAGATAAAAAATAATTTGGTTAGAGAAAATATTTTGTGTATCAAAGATAATATCTTTTACACTTCTGATGAGACAGGTGAAAAGTATGATGATAAGAGAGTTGCCCGCATCTTATTAGAATAACTTTTTTGAAACGGATTTAATATAATATTGTTTACTTAATTTTTAAAAGTTTTACTTTATTTTAATCCAACGTGCGTTCTTGCTAGAACCAAAAGGTTTAATAAATTGATATATTTAGTAGATACGCTATGTCGGTCCAAGCGCAGTGCCCCCAGACCGACATAGTATGAGTTTTTGAATGATCGTGTTATTGCACGAGCTATTCTTAAGTGCGCTTGGCGCACTGCGCTCGGACCAATATAGCATGAGTTTTTTTAATCATCGTACTATTGCGCGAGCTATGTTTAAGTGCGCTTGGCGCACTGCGCTCGGACCGACATAGTATGAGTTTTTTCAATTATCCCACTATTGTAGGACCTGTTTTAAAGACTATTACACTTTATATTTTATTAATTACTTCACTTTTATTGGTTCTGATGTTAGAATAAAGTCTTTGAAAAGTTTAACATTATGTAAAGCACAGCCGGTCTTGTAGAAACCATCGTGCTTGAAACAAACTATACCAATTTGTATTCGATCGAACGGTGGATATCCCAATTCGAGGACATCAATGACTGGGAACTTAAATCGTTCCAACCATGTCTTTTGAATAGAGCCTGCTACATATAGCATACTTGCATCGGATAGAGACTCTCGAAGAATACTACCAATTGTATTGTAGGGGAACTGATAAGTATTCCATGATATACCATAGTTTTGTTTCAACCAAATATTTTCCTTTTTATATTTCTCGGCGAGTCTTCGCCAAGGAAATGGTTCTTTAAATAGAAAGGTCTTTGGTGCCTCTTCGTTTTTTCAGTCGAACGATTGCCAACTCTTTTAATGCAAAATCATTGACAGGTGGCTTATTACCTTGCATATCAACAACATGTTCCATGATTATTTTACAATTTTTTTAAGATTTATTTTTAATGCACTTTCAAAATGACCCAAATTTTTCTCACTCTTTTTCTCTAACTATCTCCTAATAACCCAGTACTCTGTTGTTGTTGTTGTCTGATGCATGATATTTCTCATACTTCCTGTCATATCTAGTATACCTTCATTAAACATTTTTTTATCCCTTCTTTTTAGGAAATGATATACTATTCCAGAGAAAATAGTTACTTCCTTTTTCAGAATTTTTTTCTTCAAATTCTTTCCATCGCTGCTTTTCTTCATTTAGTTTTCCATTACCTTGAGAATTTGACTGTTCTTTTTATCTTTGGGGTTTTTTTATTAACTACTACTATCACTTTTCTCCGTGATTACAAAAACAATTTATACATTTGTTTAAATTTGTTCGTAACCTTTACTTTTCGGGAAAGATCTTGTATTCGGTGCATATACATCTAAAAAATTTCTATATTTAGACTGTTGTTCATCACTACCTTTTTAACAATGGCTCTTTCTCTTTATCAAAATTTTAATACTTGCTGTTCTTTTCCATAATGTAAGTGAATTGTTAAATACATCGCTTAGCACTCTGACTATGTCTTGTAGTGTCTATTCGACGGATGAATAAGTAAAGACTCATCTTATCTCCTTATATAGGTTTTATTATTTCATAACCGCTTTACACAAGTTTCTTGACATCCCCCCTCATAGGACTATACTGAATGATGCGATCGTCTAGAATCAAGCAGTAGGCTGGTGTATTGGCTGGAAAATTTTTATTTGATTCAAATTCCATCCGTACATTTACCGAAGAATTTTTTAAGGATTCATTTTGCATAGAGCAATATGTAACAATAAATGGTGTGTGATTCAAAAATTGATTTTCAATCAATAAAGGTACACGATCTTTACCATAATAAGAATTCTGGAAATAAGCATACATTTTATAAAATAATGCATACTGGTTATTTGGTGTATCGATATTAAGATCACCATACGGATAATATTGTAAATTGAGATAAAGTTTTACATTTCTTATATTCCATTGATCAAAATTGCTAGCACTAACAGCTCTCTGATTTTATATTTCGTTTGAAAAGCTAAAATAACATAGCGTGGCTTTTCTAATTGATTAGATGTTTTAACCGTCCAAATATGTTTTGATGTAGTAGGTAAAAGTGGATACTCATATAGCTCCCATGTTCGAAAACTCATTGATATAAAGTTATCTTTTTGTAGATGATTTAGCAGACGAATTTGATTAGAATCAGACATTACAACATATGGCATAAGCCATTCGAGTTTTAATATTACTATTTTGAAATCTTCCCAAGCTGCTTGCGCAATAACGGCTTCCGCATTTACTGGTGTTTGGAGTACTGCATTTAAGTCATTTCTCGATCTTGTAAGTATAAGTTCATGTTTTACATTTACAACTATCATACGATAGTCTTCAGCAAAATCCAAAATAATACTTAGAGGAATGATGATCTCAAAGAAATCATCATAAGTTAGACTTAGATCATCAGCTCCTATATCAAGCCAGCCTGCATTCTCAGTCAAGGGATTTTGATCAGGACTGAGTGTTAAAATTTTTTTCATGAGATTTGTTAAGCCAACATTTTTATATTTGTCTATCTCTATGGCGTTTATCTCATATCTTATTTCTTCAAATAGGTGACGGATGGCATTATTTACTAAATTAGTGTGCGTCGCTGGAGTATTACCATCTACTTTAACTTATTTTCCATATACATGTAATGAACTGAGAGATGGTAAAAGACATAAGTCTTGATGTTGAATTAACGTACGGATTTCATCACTATCACCATAAGTTGATGATGCATATAGGTGATGAGCGTGAATATCGCAATAAGCAATGAACTCATCAAATGCGACAGGAGATTAAATGTTTAGAATATCTTCCATCATTATGCAACAGAAAAATATCAAAGCTATTTTCCTCCAGGGTTTTTTATTTTTAAACCGAGACTTATTAGAAATCGAATGTTTTGTTTTATTAGTTTTTGACGCTTTAGCTGTCTTTTCCGTTGCGTTGAAGGTTTGAATGATTGTTACTAATTGTGATTTAAAATCCATTTTGAGTTGCTTAAATACTTTTTTTATGCTCATATATAATCCTCATAAAAATGAAGGTTCTATATGTAACCTTATTGTTATAACTTCTCCGCGGACATTAACGAAATTACCGTCTTGGTCAACTATGTGTAGTTGTATATAATCAATTATATGTCTAATAATTGGTAAATTAATTATTTGTGAAGGCACTTCAATGATTGTATATACTGGGGGTACAGCTGGGAAAAATTCATGAATCGTATGCACCTTATGATTGTTTTATAGGCTCCACTTGTAATGTTACATTCAACTCTTAGTGAATTGATCTTGAGAATAGCGACAGGTAAATCGGAGTTTTAAGTAACGTTATCTTCGAGAACTCGTTCAGTAAAACCTAAGAGTCGTCCTATTGAATCTCTTGGTCTAAAATCAATGGTCTTATTACTCGTAATGACACTATGAAGTGTGTTATTATTCGGCTTGAGAGAAATGGATATATCGTCATCTTGTAATACGTCAAATGAAAATGCTTCAATATTTTGAATTTCGTAACTACCAGTAGGTAATAGAACTACTTGATCGTCTATGTAAAATTTATTACTGTCTTTATCAATGTTTGTAATGGAATTAAAGGTTAGAAGTTCTATTAAACCAAGAACGTAATTATATTTTGCTGATAACTCAATAGGTGGGAAATACTATGCTTCTAATATAGAAGAAGTACAAGAGAGAGTAAGTGTCAATGTTTATTCCATCACTGTTTATGGCTAAATGTATGATTATATCACAGATACACTACCTTATGTAAGTTTCGACAAAGTTCGCGTTAGAAACTGTAAACACAAATGACCACAATTATAAGAATTAAAATCTTGATATCGCTCATGATTATACCTGATCTTATCAACTCTAAAGTACAACATCAAATCCATAGGTGGTTATAAATCTCCAAAACTGTTAAAGTAGGAAACATTATTACCACTCTTTCTATATGCTGCCCGATGAGTTCAAGGTCCATTTTTATCATCAAGATTTACTGCAGCAGTTTAATAATGTCGAGGTCCATTTGCAGATAAGTTATTACGCATAAATACTCCACGATAATTTGGAAATTCTAATTTTTTAGCATGTTTTATCAGAATAATATTTGTTAAAGCACGATTAGGTAATTTTATGTCGAGAAACTTTTTTTTTTCTAATTCTCACCAACATAAGGATTTAGATAGACACCTAATCTCGACTTATGTGGCTTAAGATAAAACTTTTTCCGAGAGTGATAGCTTCCATATTTTTATTGTGTCTTTCACTCTCTTGCTGCTGTTGCTTTGCCGATTCAGCAGTATTGATGCTATTAATGATACCAGCTACACCATTAGCTATGGCACTAGCCGCACTTAAACCCGCAAATAAGGGAATCAGAGGTAAAGCTCCACCAGTTTGAGTAGGAAGGTGTAAAATACATGGGACTTCAATATTCTTTTTACCATCAACTTTTTTAACAGCTGTATGAGCACCTCTCAAAGTAGAGCTAATAACTTTATGAGCATCTTTACTTTGTGTATTTACTAATCAAGCCGTTTTAATAGTTTAGTATCAGGGCCAAAGTATTGATATCCAGAGATATGGAACTCACCAGGTAATTTATTAATAACACTGTTTAATAGCCAATACCACGTGTTTTCATGTATACAGTCATCATTGTAACTAACTCTCTACTTATCAAGTTACTACTGATGGTAAAAAAAGTATGTAAGGCTCTATTTATACTATTTGTATGAGTAGTAGTAATCGAAGTGTTGAACATGACACAATTAAAAGAACAACCAGTTAAACTATCCATTCCAAATTTCGATAGATTTGTAGAACAAAAAGAACATGTGGTCGTCATGGTGACTTACTACCTAATAGTATTCGTGCAGTCTTCTGCGGTCCATTGAATTACGAAAAAACTAATAGCTTACGAGCACTAATTACACATCCTAATGGTGTGAAATTCGAGATTATTTATGTACATTCAAAATCCCTTAAGCAGCAAAAATATAAGTTTTTGAGAGAGCTTCTAAGTCTAATTGATGGCATGCAATACTTCGAACTTAGTGAAGATTAAACTGTAGTAGCTCCAAGTGATTCACTACCAAATTCTATTATGATATTTGATGATATAGCAAATGAAAAGCAATATAATGTTAAAGGGTTTTTCTGCTTGGAAAGACATAAAAATATTGACTGTTTTTATTTATGTCAATCTTATCCTCGGATTCTCAAACATCTTGTTAAGGATAAGTTTGATTTATTAGCTATAGTCAGACAAGATGATACACACTTAAAACATATTTATAATGATTATGTCAATTCAGATATATGTTTCACTGAATTTAAAACTTTGTGTACAACGTGTTGGGAAGATGATAATCATAGCTTTATTGTGGTCTATAAGGATCGACGAAGAAACGATGGTCGATATAGGAAGGGCTTTGATTGTTTTGCTATAAATATAAGGTAAATCATGTAAGATTTACCATTAGTATAATACATCGAATAGCATTAACATGTACGAACAAGAAAAAAATATTATTCATCAGCTTGTTTAAGCTGGAGAAGAATTTTAACATACGTATATACTTTTAAAGTTCGAAAAGAGAAAGTAGAAGAGGTCTTGAATACAATTTTTAAGCCTATCATCAATCCTCTGCAGGAAATAATTACTAAAAAAAAAGAATAATCAACAATCTAGTCGAGTGAAAGTTGAACCTCGATATCGTCCTCAACATCGACGTTTCAACAAATCTGTAAAACATATAAACAAATCTATTAATACAACAATGTTTCAGACCACTGAGTGATAATGATGAGAGTACAGATAATACCATAAAAGGTTATGAAGCTCCAGTTCATTGAAGTGATGATAAAGGTAATCCAACTTCTAATAATCTATATAATCAAATATTCTCAATAACTAATGAATTAATGGAATTATTGGTTAAGAAGCAACCTAATGAAAGTATCATCGCGCAAAATGACTGTGATAAATATTATCTCTTGCTAGAAAAGTCTAAAGTAAATAGGAAAAAATTTAGTGAAGATGGAGAAGTTCGGGCTCATAGTTGTAATAAATTTAACAAAGTTATTGCTCCACTTTCTCATGAAAAATAAAAAAAGGGAGGCACTTTACCTCATTATAAAATTGCGAGAATTATTACTTTTGTCGATTATATTCATTGGGATGTACTCATGAATAAGTGGACCGTCTTCGTTTACTGATAGCAGAAAGATCAGCTGGTAATCCAAGTCATGATAATGAGATACTTTCAATCATTGAAGAGTTGCGTGGGGGAAACTATATATATGGAAGTGTATGGTAGTTTATATGTTAATATAAATATGAGTGTTCATGTTCTTGGACGTAAGCTGACTAAAACTAAAGATGGTAGTCAAGATCCTCCTGAAAACGGTTTTAAATTCACTAAAAACGGACAGTATGATATGGAAGCTGAAAGGTTGTGTAACGTTGCTACAGCAGATCAGCCGAATGATGCTGTTAATCTTGCTATGATTCAAAAATAAATTCAACTCATAAGTGAACATACAACTGATTTAAAGAATGAGATTATTGAATTGAACATATTATTTGGTAATATTAGTGATGTATGTTCTCAAAAAATATTAAAATTTGAGCAAGAGATAGAATTTATAAAAAGGACATTATCTTGAATTTCTTCAAACAATAAAAGAAATGGAAGTCGTTGTGGAAGAGCTTCATTAGCCTGCAAGACGCAACTACCCTCGTCGACAGTTTGACATTCGAGGTTTGAATGAAACAGGGCAAGCTGATCTCGTAGAAATGATACCATACGCTCGTAAAAATATAGGTTATAAGTATATGCTTACGGTAATAGACATATTTTCAAAGTATGCACGGTCACTGCCAGTAAAACGAAAAACCAATGATTATGCAACCGCCGCTATGAATGCTATATTACATCAAGGTCAAATCCCGAAAAATCTACATGCAGATCAAGGTAAAAAATTCTATAATAAAAGATTTCAACATCTTATGGAAAAATACTAAATCAGTCTATACTCTGCACACAGTAATCTTAAAGCACCTATATCGACGGTTCGGTAAAAGAAAGAGCCAACTCATATTTGTGGTTGAAGAAAGAGCCAACTCAGATTCGGGTTGAAAAAGCAGTCAACTTAGATTCGGGTTCAAGAAGCAGCCAACTTAGATTCGGGTTCAAGAAGCAGCCAACTCGTAACCAATTTTTTTCATCTAGGTTTGTAGTGGCAGCACTGCTATTCTATACACAGTATAGATATAGTCAGCACTCTCGAACGTTACCGGCAAACTTGCGAGAAATTTATAAATAAGCTATATGGGCAAAACCGCAAAAACCCAGTAACATAAGTCCCAAGCTTTTTAACCCAGTAAGCCGGGGGACAGCGAGTGAA